>CP120501.1:0-181746 GCA_029489945.1 Nigrospora osmanthi
CTAACCCTAACCCTAACCCTAACCCTAACCCTAACCCTAACCCTAACCCTAACCCTAACCCTAACCCTAACCCTAACCCTAACCCTAACCCTAAGCCTCCACGCCCTTTAAGGACTGCATCACGCGGAGCAGATGGAGGCGCAGAAGAACGAATGCCAGAGGCACTGCTCGGGCGACGGTGCCAGCTAAAGTCACGATAATAGTAATTCGAGTAAGCTATATAAACTAACCCCCCGAACCCTCCTTTATACTAAATCTGCCGTGTGGTTTCTACTTATATTAAATAAAGCACCTTTTTTATATAGTTAAGTTTAAGTAGTTTTATTACTATATTTATATATTAATACTTTAAATAGATAATAAATAATAAAGTTTATAACTAATATTTTTCTTTCTTTATTTTAACTTTACTTAAAATAACTTAATATAGAATTAAATAAGATAATAATAATTTAAAAAAGATACTTTAAGTAAAAAATAACTTTATTATAAAAGAAACGAATTTTTTAAAATATAATTATATAGTATAAATAGATTCTAATAATAATAAGGTTTTTATATTATTAGTATATTAATTTTATATTTAAGAATTATTATATTATAAATTTATTTCAAAGTAAGGATTACTAGTTAGATTATATATAAGAGTATAGTAAAGGTCTTAACATGCTTATATATAACACGTTATATCTAGTATTCCCTTTATTTACTATTTAGAAGAATTAACCTTATTTGCTTTATAAGTAGCCTGCCAGCGCCTTTGGGGTGCGATAAGAATACTTCTCGCTAAACCTATAGCAAGTAATCTCAGATCACGATTTCCGTTGTCCCATCACATGCTGCGATCCCTAAGTGGTACCTCTTAATGTGCATGCTCCACGCCACGTTGCCAGTGCACATGGTCTTCGCCCCTGTCACAAATGCTGCTAGGTCCTTACGACGGTCCGGGTAGCGCTCGCTAAGGGACTTTGCTGATGCCTCGAGGCTACCCACAGCGCGTACGATGAGATCATATGCCTTGTCCACGGCCACCTGCAGGTCTTGGTGCTCGTGGTAAAGCACGGCGACGCTGGGTTCGAGGCTAGTCAGCGAGAGGTCCTACATATAATTCGTACAAACTAATGTACTTACGCATTGTTGTAGAAAGGGAAGCGCAGTTCCCTCCGAAGGGAGAAAAGGTCGTTAGTAACCGAGACAATCATGTTGACCTGGTCGTGGATGTTACAGATATGCGCATCGTCCCGCAGCTCGTCACCGAGGTCAACCTGGTTCATATACCTTCACCAGAGACTGATTAGTGATTGATTTTACTCAAGTGCAGTACAGAGCACTTAGGTTTACTCACTCGATGCATGCGGAGATTGTCGCGACGCCGCTCGTACCCATACGCACAGGGAGGTACTCCTCGATTGTCGGTGCCTTCCCACTGAGCTCTGACTTCTGCTCCAGGGCGATACCGTCCACGAAACGCAGGTTCTCCTTGAGGAACCAGGCACGCTGCCCTGCCGTCATGCGGAACGCTGCGGCCTCACCGACGGGGTTGAAGCTGGCTAGTGGGATGGAGACGTCTTCGGACCGGAGGCCCCTGTCAGGACGCAGGGCGCCCTCGAGGTAGGCCCTCATATGCACGCGAGTGTCATCGCGGAACTTCTCACCAGCGTCCCAGTCACCTGAGAGGTTGGTGAATTCGGGGCTGTCGATCTCGTCATCCCACACGTAGAGCTGGAGAGGTGGGATCGTTGTTCAGCTATCGAGATCACGCGTACTAACGGCTAGGATGGATGGGGGCCTACTCACAAATGCGACGAGAGCAGAGGCGAGCCGCAGGGCATCGAAATTAGAGGTAGGCCACTAAGTAATCAGATCAACATTAGTTAGCCGTAACGCCAGAAACGCATCCTGGCGACCCACAGGGTCACATACAAACGTTGCTGCATTGTGTGCGCAGTCGCCTAGAATTTACGCGTCAGTTGTCAGGTCTGCAGGGGGAAATGTGGACATAGGGAAGAGTCGGCCTAATGCTGCACCAGACTTACAAGATACCAGGGTATCAAGTCGAATACCCGGGCCAAGAAGCCTTGAGATACTGTGTCAGCGACTGCGCTTGGTCATTCGAGAGTGAATCACTGGCAGGTTCAGGGTGGGCAGAGGAACGCACTTGGCTAGCTCGGCATCTTGAAGGTTGCGGAGCTCCTCGTAGTGTGGGTTCATGCCCTTCGGCCACTGGGAGAACACAGCGTCAAGGTTGGGGAATCGTAGCTTTTGACCTTTCAGCGTCTGCACGTAATCGTGAGAACCTAACAGTTCTTCGCGCATCTTTGCAGGGCAGGTAGTTTAGCGGTAGAAAAATAGTGAAGGGGGAGGAAGGAGTGAGATTTGAAGAGGAATCTGGTGTTGGGTGGTGTTCTTGCAAATTGGAATAACTTTAGATTCAAGTTTGAAGGGCTCTCTGGCATATTTGTACTCCGAGTGGCGAGGCGGGGTGAAGGGTAAATAGTGGTGGAGCAAACTGGTTGGGTATGAGCCTTCGATCCCCCCTCCAAAAGATAGATTGCTTGCCTAAAGCCGGCCGACAAGGAAGTGGATCAGTATCAGAGGGGCAACAGGCTGATTGGGGAGGTATAGCGATGTGGTGGAACAGGCACATGCAGCTGCCTTATTGGTCTCCCGTTGGCCGGAACACACGAGGTTCACCTGGGCCAAATATGGGCCGGGGCTCAGTGAGTCGCGCAGGAGAACGTCCAATATCGGTTCTTGTAGATCGGGATTCGATCTGAAGGGATTAATCACGGGGGCCAAAGCTCCGGCAGGCATTCATCACATGGGGCGATCCACAGTCACGAAAAGCTGCGCGTCTATTCGAACCGCAAGCGTGGGTGAAGGTTGGAGCTCGGATCCGCAATGTAACGTTACTGGTGCCAGGATGTTAAGTTGTTTAAGAAGGTGGGAGTCATGTTGGGTACATAACGCCGGGAAAAGCCATAAATTTGGTCACTACTAGTCCACTTGAAGTCCGTACCACTTGCTTTACGTGAATAACCTCGCCTTCCTGCGTAGCTTTATGTCTAAGATGGCGAGGGTACGAGGGTATGAGAGGCCACACTGCTTTATCCGCGAAGCTGCAATAGGTGGGTTGTTCCCCCGGCCAGTTTCCTGGACGTGCAGGTATCCACCTGCCAGAAACGCGCGAACCGTGGTTGGCAATCGTGGGGGGGAGAGAAAATTTCATAGCCCGGCTTGGTTACTTACGGCTCGAGATTGCGGTAAGTTGCTTGCAGAAGAGCACGCAACCCGTCGTCACAGTCCGAAAGAAGGATTGTCTCCACTGCAGCCGCAAGGCACTGCATGAGAACCAGAGCGATACGCAGTGAGGACACGACGTCGTTTCAGGGCAGGACGGTGGCCAGGAACACACGTCGGCTTGGCTGCTTGGGAGTCGCAATCATTCCCCGGCCCCGAAGGAGCGGTCAGGGTACCTATAGTTCGTAAGCGAAAATTGGCACATAGAGAACATGGTACAAACGAAGTCCCGCATGCATGCTGTGCCAGACGCGGGGACTCTCTGCAAGTCCCGCATATTAAATCAGTTGTCTCGTTGGACGGACCGTCCCGACGGGACGGTACACTAGTAACCGACCCACTGCTCATACAAGGCGCTTTCATGACAGATAACGAATACTTGTAGAGATGCAGGGGAGGTAGACTGAGCCGGAACAGCGGGGTACAGACCGGTCGGGCGAGCTTTACCGAATAGGATAAACTCCGTATATTACCAAGCAATACCCTGGCTTATGTTGCCCGCTCCGCGCCAGCGGACTGGGCGGAACTACAAGCCGAACGGACAAAGCTTTGAAGCCGTCCAGGGTCTGCCAGGGGATAGCGTCTCAATCAATGAGGCGAAGTCCCACATACCCCATTTCCCTGCGTCTGTCGCCTAACGTCGCCCCACTGACTGTGGATGACGCCTGGGCTTTTTACTCAACGGGTAATAGTTATGCCCCGGTACAAAGACAGGGTAGCTTTCCCACGACACAGACTGTGACGAAACCAGCTTAGCGGGTCCCGGAGTTCCGCGGACTCGCACACCCAAACCCTGTGGTGTGGAGTTTGCACTTCGACTGCCCACATTGTCGGCCAATATCATGCAGGCCCTCAGGGAGACCCCTCGCTGCCGTGGGTCTCCTGTGGAATGAACGTCGTGTCACGCCACCCGATCCGCAAAATGGCCTGTTAGTCCGAGACGCCCAGCGCGCCTTCGTGTCGATCCTTGTAGTGATGGCGCAGTGACAGCTCCCCTAATTTACCAGTGCGGCGGCACGGCCAGTTCGACGCGTCGTAGAAAACAGCGTTGGGAATTCGATACCAGAGCGCCTCACTTCCAATAGTGACAGCCACTCGTCTTGTCAATTGGACTGCTCGAGAATGCACCGAATCAAGCAAACTTTGGCACGCCTTGGGGGTTCGTCCCGCTCCTCGAGACATTCCACAGGCAACAGCCACGGGCCATCGAGCGAGAAGACTTCATTCACAGCCGCACGGACGCTGTCCACAACCAATACTGCCCACACATCCACCTCGGGCAACTCGGAGGAGAGCACTGCGACCCTCCTCTCAGACCTCCACATTGACGAGCCCGACCAAAATCGGGGCCTATGTTTTCTCCATGGCCGTGACCTTGGGGGTGAGGGCGCCGATGTCGTGCTTGTCCACGGCCTCCAGGGCCACCGCGTTGGCACGTGGGCAAAAGGAGATGTATGCTGGCCGAGGGACTTCCTCGGAAGCGACATGCCTGAGGCCCGAGTGATATCGGTATGTTGAGATTGCCTGGCCCCCTCCAAGCACGGCTTGCTCGCGAGCGACGCTGCTAACGTCCACTGCTAGTGGGGATACTCAGTTGGTGTATCTCAATGCGATGATCACGACAACTTGTCGAGTCTTGGCGACCAGCTACTTGACGACCTCGTGAGGTTCCGCAAAAAGTACGGCGGCGGCACCAAGCCCATTGTCTTTCTGGGCCACGGCCATGGCGGCATCGTGATCAAGGAGGCCATCGCAACGGCCGCTATTGCGCGCATCTACGGCAACGGCGCCGCCAAAGGCAAGGGCGAGGTGTACGCCCGAACAAAGGGCGTCATCTTCCTCGGAACCACACACGTCGCAGCGCCCGGTCAAACACTGGGAGAGACTATCGCACACCACTCTCGTATCACGCCGCGCCCGGTAGACTTGAAGTTGGTCGAGCTTTCCGCTACCCTAACTGATGTTTTTGAGAAGGCCTCGGCAGATTTTGCCCTATTTTCGCGCGACATGCAGGTCGTCTGTATCAGGGAAGATAAGCCCACGCCTAGTGGACTTGTACGTTATGACCAGAATCAATGACGGTGCCTCCTTCGGGTCTAGCCAGCTGACGCGAAAGCAATGAACAGATGGTCTCCAAAGACTCTGCGTTTTACGAAGATGGCCCCAATGTCACGACGGACAGCGTGCTGGCGGATCATTTTGGCATTGCCTGTTTTGAAAAGCGCACAGACCCTGGCTATTTCCAGCTTCTCGGTCATCTGAGCAAGCTGACTCAAGAAGACGCCCTCAGTTGTACGTGCTGCGTTCTGAGATGAGGTGAAGAGGTGCTGACAGAGTGGCAGATTTCACCGAGGCTAAAGAACAGAGAAGCCAAGGTAAGTCTACGATTGACTGTCTCTGGTCCTAGTTTCCGTCTCTCACTTAGCTAACGTGGACCCTTTAGAAATCCTCGATATGCTCTACTTTGACTCTATGTTCGAAAGAGCAGGACAGATCAAGATTGAAGACGAGTATAGACCAGCATGTTCTCAGATCCTTGCGCAGAAGAGCAACCAGGAACCCGAGTCTTCCTTTCACCGGTGGCTAGGGTCCAACGAGCCTCTGTTTTGGGTGAGTGGGAAGGCAGGTGCCGCTAAATCAACTCTCATGAAGTACGCCTTCCAAGACATGGAGACGAGGCAACGGCTGGAACGATGGGCCAACGGGAAGTTGCTGATGGCCAATGTCTTTCTCTTCGGGGAGGGCTCGCAGCTGCAGAGGGGCCATGGGGCTATTCTTCGGACTATATTGTTTCAGGTTTTGAGCGAAAGGAGAGACCTTATCCCCACTGCCTTCCCAACATTCTACGGCGGCCCATGGCCGCCCCTGGTGCCGCTCAACACGGTCACAAACCTTACGCAGGCGGGCTATGCGCTTATCTCCCAGCAGGCCAGCCTCGTCATCTTCGTCGATGGCCTGGACGACTACCGCTGTCACCGTACGAGTGAGCACGAGGAGTCGTCCTCTGAGTCGTCCTCGGAGCAGACCGGGGGCGAAGAGGACCGAGGAGGAAGCGAAAGCGACCACAAGGAGGAGCCCTCGGCCAGGAGACGATGGCTCTCCGAAAGTCACCAGGAGATCGCCGCACTCATGACTTCCATGAGCGCCAACCCACGGTTCAAGCTCTGTGTGGCCAGCCGCGAACAGCCTGTGTTTGAGCGGGCTTTTGGAGAGTGCCCCCGCTTGCGGATGCATACCCAGTCTGACAAGTCCATCGCCAAATATTGCCAAGCCCGCCTCGCCGAGTCCGCCCCTGGCATAGATCTTAGCGATCTGTGTCTCGACGTGGCTTCCAAGGCATGCGGGGACATGGTCTGGGCGCGACTGGCCATCGACTTGCTGCTGGAACAATCGTTGAAGATGCTGCGGCCGACGCTCGTCCGCCTCCCCACCAAGCTCGGCGGTTGCCGGGGCCTTTACATGCATATCTTGAAAGGCCTCCCGGCCGACCGACAGCAAGACGCAGCTCGCATGTTCCAGCTCATGCACCGGACGCAGAAGATCCAGTCCCCCTCGGCCTTGATGTTGACGCTGGCGCGTGGAGGGTACTTGAACTCGCAAGGGCAACTCCTGATCGAGAGGGACAGGACCGAGCCCGAGACCCTGGATCAGGTCAAGGAAGGTTGCGAACAGATCCTGAAACGCCTGCGCGAGTGCTGCCCCTCACTGTTCATCTGTGAGGGCAAGCCGCTTGAGCCAAACCAGCGCATCCTCTTCGCGCACCCCTCGGTCCGGCTCTTTGCTGCCAGGAGGGACGTCTGGGAGCGCCTCCTGGGGAATGCCAGGGGCTACATGGGAGCCAACGGCCCCATCGACACCGACATGTCGCTCATGAGCGGCTGCATCCGCCAGGTCCAGTACTTCCGGCCGGGCGCGTTGCGGCCATTTTTGCAGGTCCACGGCATCAGTCGAGTGCAGATTGTGCCCGAGGCATGGCTCGCCATCGCCACGGCCCTGCGTTACGCGGCCCGCATCGAGACCGAGTTGCGTCCCGACGACCAGATTCGCCGGTCCCACTACCTGGCACTCCTGGACCACCTCGACAACTCCTGCTGGCAAGTATGGGTTGATTCCCTTCGTAATTATCGGCCTGTGCTCCAGGACGCCGACTGGTTCGAATCGCAAATCCCCGCGCTCAGCAGTAAGCACTGGGCTGGCTTCGAGCCCATGGAGGCTGGGAAGCCACCCAAGCGCAAGTGCTTCTTGGCCCTGGCTATCCAGGCCAACCTGACGACGTACGTGGCGGCGTCAGTCGAGCGGCTTCGGGAAAGCGGCGCCTCGGAACTGAGCAAGACTTTCGAGCGCCTGCTCGAGGCGGCCGTATCGACAACCGCTGAGGTCGGCGAGCCTGCATGCCGGGCGCTGGCGAGCGACTACCGCGGCTTCCACTCGAACCTGCCGAGCACCACGCTGGTGAAGACGATTATGTGCGCCGGGCGCGAGCGCATAAACCTGCGTGCGGGCGCCCCTAACAAGGTCTGGGCCCGGGCCCTGCAGACGCGACACCGCTTCTTCTCGCCGCAGCACCGCAGCCGCCAGGCCGGGGTGTCCCGGCTCCTTGCCGATGGCGACCCCGCCGCCCTCGCGCTGAACCAGGAGCGCTGGGTCGCGGCCGTCCGCTTGCTGCTGGCCGCTGGCGCCGATCCGTTGGCCTTGATCTCGCCCGGGGAACGGTCCAAGGCGAAGAGGGGGGACGGAATCAAGGACAAGTCCGAGGGAAAGAGCGCCGCTGATATTATTCGAGACACACTTGCAGTCGAGCCACGCTTCTCAGGGGATTTAAAGGAGATAACAACTTTAATAAAGCGTGAATTGTAAGATACAATATGAAGCGTTTAGTCACAGTAGAGTGAGTATATGAACGTATAGGGTCTCACTTTGCTTTATGTATTAAGTGAGTTGAACTACTCACGGGACACTATTAGTCTAGAGGTAACTGGAGGCAGAAGGAATACTCCTCACTTTTTTAAGTAATACACCGGGCTGTTCCATAGTGGTTTCCAAGCCCCCAGCAACGGGATCCCGGTGAAACGTTGCGAAACATCCAGACATGACTTGTGCTTTTGGCAACATCCCCTACAGTGATGGATAGCCACATAGTTACGTCATCTGTTGTTAACTCCTCAGGTGATATTGTACCTCCTCTGGCACAGCATCATATTGTACCCTTGCTTCTCCCGTCCTAATCACTGACATCAAATATTCAAAAGGCTCGAGCAGGTACATGAATACCCCAAAGCGCTAGCCTAAGGTCCGCTTACAGAAAGACCAGTCTAACCTGTCGTCACCGTTGCCCACTATGTCGCCCGCTGCCACCAAACGGGCTCGCATCAAGAGGCTGGTGCAGCCCGATGTCGTCACGCAGGCACCGCTCTCTACGCTACACGATGATTCTGGCACAGTGGTGATGCGGCAGCCCAACGTCTCCCACGTCACGAAATTGCCATCAAAGCCAGCCGCGTCTCCCACGAGGGTAACGTCGCAGCGTCTGCTGCGGCGGCGGGCGTTGGCACAACGCCTCAGGCACACCATATCGTAGCTCGGGCCGCAGGCCGGGGGTGATTGAACTTATGGTTCGAGTGGCGTAATGGCACGTCCTTCTACTCCATGCTGTCGTATTTGTAGGCGCGGTATGCCCCCGTGGCCCACAGGGGTAGCACGGGGTAGGCGGCATCACTGACGGCCATGAAGTTGGAAGCGGCATGGGTGTTGTCCGTGGCGTGGTGATCATCCAAAAGGACCACCACAATGAAGTGTACAACAAGAGGGATGTAACACAGCGGGGCGCCGCTGCCCATCCCGATGCGCTGCAAAGCGGTGGGCGGGGACCGTTGCGGTGTCCGTCCTAGTCAATCTCGGCGAGCGAGTCGGCGAAAGAGAGAAGAAGCCGCTCCATGACGGTGTCGCAAATAGGGACGTCGACGCGGGCTAGTGTGATATCCCCGTTGGCACATAAGGTGCGGGGGTCCAACTTGCGTGTGTCCTGGAGCCATATCTGGAACCTGTGAGAAGTGGGAAATCAACTGCGGAACCTGATCTTAACCCCGGGTCTTGTAGTAAGGTCATCACAGAGGAGTACCCATGGTGGAACGAACCATTGTATCAGCCTGTCATCCGCGACCAACAGCTCGAGCAATTGGGTGTTGGTTGTTCTGAGTACCATGGCTCAACCAGCAACGATACACTCTACCCACTGGCGTGGGTAATTTGTGATACACGCGTAAGGGAGCATAGGTACGCAAGGGAGCCCGCTTGATTTGGCACAGGGCAGGAAGCACGCGTAAGACACACGCAAGGGGACGTAGGGGAGCGCCAGCGAGATTAGCGACACGAAAACAAAAAGGGCTGCACTAGGTGCGTCTGCGAATCGATGCCGATTATACCCAGATGTATCCTTTTCGCGCCACACAGCCTATACGCGGTCGGTAGTTAATCTTTCGCGTCCCGGCCCACCCTAAATACGAGGTGATAAGAACACACACCCTGCACATTTTGTGATCGTCTTTAAAGAAATTAATTTTATACATCGGCTTAAACTAATCGTGATAGTATATAAAAACATTATAATCTTTTTAAACCGCGCTTAAATATAATAGCTATAGCTTTATAACGCGCTACGTATTTAAAATATAAGTTTTTAATTATTAAAATACTTATATTTATTAACACGTTAAGCGGGATATAGAATCTATTATCGAACGAGGGTTAGTTAAGTAATTACTAAAAGTAACGTAAGTCGTGTATAATTAATATATCCTTTAAAGTTAGTAAGATTAAGCTATACTTCAGTATATAACGGTAGTTATTAATCTCTTAATAATACGTTTATTTAAAGTAATTATCTTTAGCTTTATTTTATATTAATACTTATTAGTTTCTTTATTAAGTAACTTTATAAAAGAAGACTTAGTATTTTTAAATATATTATTCTTTAAGAAAATAAAGGTGAGTTATATAATATCTCTAGTTATAATAAAACTATATAAATAGTTTCCGTTACTTCTTAATATGTAGACGCTAGGACTAGCAGGTCTTACAGGTTAGACTGTATTTCAAACGTTGATCATACACTCACTTTTCCCTTATCGCTTCCCCCATTGTGTACCACACCTCACTCTCTTCGCACTACTTTCACCATGTAATCTTTCCAGATCACGTCTGCCGTTGCCCTCTTTAGCGCTTTGGCCAGCGGCATGCCTGCTCCAGCCGAAACTGCGGTCAACGCAAACGAAAACGTCTTGAAAACATACAGCAGTAACGACTGTACCACCGGGCAGATGACGTGGTTTGGGGAACCAATGGCATGGAGTGTAGACAAAGGCGCCTCCACCTGCATGACGCCAATTGCCGATACGCGGTCTATTTTCCTACAAAACCGCCTGTCAGTCGCAAGCTCACGAGGTACTTTACTTTCTGCAAGCAGAGTTCTAACGATAAACATTGACTGCGAGGTCCGGACTTGGAGCGGATTTAACTGCCGTAGTAGCAGCAGAGTTGTTCAGAACGGATGCAACGACGTTCTATTTACTTCCATATCAATTCAGTTCCCCTAGGAACGGAAATGCCCATATGGCAGACATTGGGGGCGGGCGGGGATTCACTTCTAGGAGGGGATTTGTTGCTTTGGGTAGATGCTTCTAAAGCTACCTGACTATGTGTCTTGTCATCTAACATTACGAGACATGTCTCTGTCAGAGTACCAAGGCTCGTATCGCCCTTGGTCACGTGACTAGGACCATCCTCTTCTCTATATCTTGACATGGAGCCTCCTGTACCTAGCTTTTCTTTCTCTCTCTCCTCTTCACCTTTAATGCAACGATTCCAACCACTATGTGCACTCCATCGCAACAGTCTCTATTGTAGTTCATCATCAGTGCCCTGTTAATTCATTCAATTTTCACAGATATGTTCCTGTCCCACCACCCCGACTTCCACGGCTGATTTAAAAAGTGTCCACGACTAACCTGTGAGTAATCCGTCTCTCTGTTTAAGAGGCCATTTGTTCATCTGTGACATGACAAAACCCTACTGCAAGACCCTTTTAGGATAAGTTGAATTGCGGAGGCGGCAAAGCCGATTGATTCCCAATACAGCGCTTTGCCCTTATACAGACATAGTAGTGGAATTGCAGTTGCAGAGCATTATTGTGTATGCATAGATAAACCCGAGTGGTTCGCCGGTAATACTCTAACAAAGCAGGGGTTTCAGCTCGGGATTACGCGTACTATTGTCCCGTCTTACCTTGGGGGCTTAGTTGCCCGTGAGCGAACGCGGCTGTTCAGGTACCCGTGTGCAGCTCATGTCAATGTGCCCATTGAATGCGCTTGTTGTCGACGTATGTCAATGTATGATCCACTTCTGAACCTGTCCATCCACACGAAGCCTATGTTGACGAGCGATGCGCATACTGACCAACCCGTTTTCCGCAGCTTGGCTCTCGCTAATCTGCGAGGCCGCCCACGGGTCACCTGATTATAACGATGGTATTCCGAAGAGCAGCCCTTTGGCGCCCGGGTATGTAATGGCATCTTTACTCCTTAATTCGAGGCTCGCCCTGTCATAACTCGTGTAGCTGGCAGCATATTCATTTTTGGTCTTATGCCCAGCTTTTCTTCTCTCTCTTTCATCTATCAATCAAGCCTGCAAATTCCATGAGCACTCTATCGCAACACGCCCTGGCCCGCCAGCCTCGGCTCGCTTGACCTTCCATATCAACACCAAAATCCCAGCGCGGCGCCATTTTTACATGTACCAGCTGATTGCATCAACTCTCTTCACTGGGCGCTGTTTCACAGGAACTCAAACTGTCACAAACCTTGCTGGTGGAAGCATGCGAGCAACCTAGCGAAGTCGCTACTGAGATAGAGCCGCCGTATGGACGAATTGATTGATTCAAGGTGAAGAAGGTGTGTACGAATCAGTGGCCAAGGGTCCAATGATATAGGCATTGGTCCCAGTCACGGCACCAGGGCTTGATATGAAGCAGGCGTTCCACAAGGTGCTCCATGCTACAGGCCAGCCTGGTGAAGTTAATTTCGGGGGTTCGGAACGGCTGTGGGCGAACTGTGCGCGGAGGCCGCGGGGTTTTACCTTGCTAGAGGGATTCCGTGAGGCGCTAAGCAACGGGCTTACTGTCATTCGCTACTAATGCCCAGAAGCTGCATGCAGTGCTGTTCACTGCCGAATCCCCCCTAGCGTCGTATTCTAAGCCCTCGGGCAAGGCCAGTCGGATGAGCTGTTTTCTGTGGGACTCGGTTAAGTGAGGGGCTAGCAATACATTGACTGCGCCCGCAGCCGGAGCCGCAGGACACTGAAGCTTCCGACGGCCTTTGCGGGCTGTTCAGCTGTCAAGGCTCTCTGCGGTCTGAGGGTTTCTAGATGCGGCTGAATCGACCCGGCCGTGTCGTTTACTATCGATCAGGACCGGCCAGACGTCCCGCCCTCGCACAACAGGGAGCCTCGGGAGTCCGTTTTCCGCAGGTCTCGGCATCTCGTGGCATGGGTTTAGGCAGCCGTCGTTCAATAAGTATCAGCGAAACCCGGCGGACGGCACGCAGCCGTTGACCCATGATGGCACTCATCATTATTCCCTATCCCGAACCGAGGCCACTCCCCACAGCCATGAGCCACCCCATACAGGACCGCCAATGGCCCAAGCCAAAGATCACGAGCATTTCGTCGGGCGACTTGTCGCGCTACCAGGAGTCGGCTTCGCTCATCCTGACGTGCTTTCTCATTGCTGTCGCCGGCCTCGCAATCGCCGCCCAGCGCGGGCTCTTCCCGCGCCTCTATGGTAAGACCTACACGGACTTGACGACGGGCACGGCCCAAGAGGAGCGCCGGCGTCAGGCTTTTGTCTACCACCACGTCGCAGCCGTGGTATTTGCCGCCATCGCCGCCGCCGGCGTCTATCCCGTGGTCACGTACCTCCTCGTCCCTGGTGCCACCCTCACGCGGACAGTCGTACTGAACGGCGATCCGGATAACTTCAACGCCACCACCATTGGCGACATGCTTTTCATTCTGTCGCAGCTTTACAGCGCCTACTACCTGTTTGAAATCATTTTCCGCGCGCGCTTTATCAGCTACATTTCCCTGGCCCACCACGTAGGCCTCCTCCTGGTCGTCCAGACGGCCCTCGACTTCATTAGCCGGGACCCGGATCACCCTAACAGCGCAAAGGAGTTTTACTTTTGTATTGTCTGGGGTAAGATGCCCTCTCCCTTTGCTCTGTCATGCCCCCGTCTCGCCAAGCTGAGCATTCCGTATATATAGGTATGTTCGACGTCGTGACCGAGCTCCCTTTGCACATCTTCTTAATTTTCTGGCGCGTTAAGCGCGCGAGCAAAGTGGTGTCCTATTGGATCCCACGTGTCTGTTTTGTTTGGGTGTGCGCAGCGGCCGTTGCCGAAGTCGTTGTCACTGTTTACTTGCTGCAACAGTCGTGGGGTCAGTGGCACTTAGAGTGGAGGATCATAACGCCCACCGTGTTCACGCTGTGGATCACCACGCAGTTTTATGGCGCCTTCGTCTTCCTCAAACTGGCCCGCGCCGAGGATGAGAAAACTAAGCAGGCGGATCCCAACACGGTTCTGGCGTGACACCGACGGGCTAGGCACTTGATTCCCTGCTGCTCGCAGTAATAGAGGTAGAAGTTTCCAAAAAAAAAAAAAAAACATGCAAGCTTCTAACTATGTGCGCATGCCAAACCTCCGCTGGTTCGTGTGCCTAAATCGACCAACCCTCACCTTCAAGCAGAGGTGTCCCGCCGGTATCGTGTCAGACGACCTCACCTTCGGACGCCTTTTGCAGTATTTAAACATGGTGGCCTTTAAAGCGTCCGCATAGCATGTATTTCATGCCAGGTGGTCAGCGGCGGTGAACTTCCCCCGACCCGGCGGCTCGAAGCTGCGGCATCGCTGGGGGGGGGGGGGGGGGGGCGGGTCAGCCTCGTCAGCGTTAACACAGAACAGGCCAGCCCAGGAAAAACCGATCTCGATAGCCCTAAGCAGGTTCGGCCCGGCGTCCGGGGCGAAGGAGAGCTCCCAAAGACGGTGCAAAGGCAGGTCTTCATTTATGTCCTCGATTAGCTCCGGCGGCATGGTCGAGATTTCCTCTGTGCAGGGCCCGATCTCGATTTTGGGGGGTGTCAGCTCTATGATAAGGGGGAAGCGACGATGAGGTGAAGCATGAGGTGAAAGCGATGTGTAGTCGAAGGAAGTTCATACTATTGAAGGTTTGCTCTTATACTAGTCCTGGAGCGAATAGTATGTCCTCGCTGTATGCTTGTTATGTATTCGATACATATAGTTCAGCTCAGACACGCGGCGGATAGATTGAAGGGAGGGAAGTGTGTAGGTAGATACGACTGCTAGGAGTGTTGCATACGTGCTTGCTACGTGATGTGGTACGGTGGTCGGTGGCAGAAGGGAAGAAATAGCATTAAACAGCTCCAATGGCACCGACAGCAGCGCTAAATCTCATTAATAATGAGAGAACGGGATAGGCTAAGCTTACCCAGGCTCGCACGGACTCCGGCCTGCTCGGCTCGGCGCATGTCTTGGCCCTTCGTGATAGGTCCACTTGATCTATCCGTTATTGATGAATTGGACAGGTGGTTACTTGACCAGTCATTTCGGATCCGCATCCAGTTGGCAACCCCCGCACGGTGGCCTACTTGTACACAGGCCGTGTCAATATTAGCCTGCAGGAGAATTCTATTGGATTGCCTCCGTCACGGCGGCCGAGCGGGCCATCCACACGGGGGGGGGGGGGATTGTTTGAAGGAAGCACAGAGGAGAATAAGCCACACATAAGGAGGTCGTGGATCGGTTGCAAGCTGACTACCGAGTACAAGTAGTAACCGTGGTAGCACCACGCAGCTACATATCGCGCGTTCCGGCTCCATCTTGCTGCGAACCTTAGACCTGGACCTTCTCTCCCCAGCCTCTTTTGTATAGGGACTGCTTTAGCGTCCTGCTGCCTGGCCAATCGGGATGGCTCGCTACACGTTTCGAAGAGTGCCACCCACTGTGCGTCTCGCTGCGTCTCGCTGCAGCTTTCGTATGGGAGGCGAGTGGAATTACGAATTCTGATCAGGAAGTTTGATTCCACTGTCAGCAAACCTATATACCCAGCTTGGCAGCACTTCTATGCCCCCCGCGCCGGGAGGAGCATACCTAACGAGCGCTCTTCTGATTGGGTGGGAAGCGCGGAAGACGGATAATACTAATCGTTTTTCAGCTTACGCATCTTACGAGGTATTTTAGGATCCTATGCTTGTAGATCTTGGCCCCCCACAGCCCGCCTGCCTACACGGTCCTTACATACAAGCTCCTTGCATACACGCTTCTTGCAGACCTTGGCACTCCACTCAACCGAGGGCTCACGGACCGTAACATACGCCTAAGACTAAAAACCGCAAATAGGTACAAAATCGACCACCAACAAACAGTGGGCCTATATGTACCTATGTGCCATTTTTGCTGTCAGGCGCGGGCCATACTGTGATTAACACGCCTCTTCAACTCGCATCCCTTGTATACTCAGCCTCGGAGCTGACTCTGCTGCATGGGTACAAGGGACCCTGTGCCCCTAGGCGGAGCAACCCCTTAGGCACCCTTTGGGAATCCCGTGTTCGCCTGTTCGTGCGTTATTGGATGACAGACATGACGGTAGGCGAGGGATGCAGGTTGACTTAGCCTGCTAATGGTAGTCGTAAGAGGGGAAACGAGGCAGGGACGGGTATATAAGAGGTGCTCGTCCCCGCGAAAAGGGCATCAATCACCTATCTTCATCCGCAACCGTTCATCCATCTAACACATCCAAATCACCTTCACCCCTTCTACGCTTTCTTCCCCTCAAAGAACCCCTCCCACCGTCCTCAAGATGCAGTTCTCCACCGTCATCGCCTCGGCCGCCCTCTTCCTAGCCAGCGGCACCCACGCCTGGACCAACGGCGTCGCTAACAACGTCTTCTACACCATCCGCGGTAGTGAGTAGTACCCTGCTCCCCAGTCTATCGCCCCCTCGTCTTTGCTAGCGGCGACGAGGCGGGGGCTGCTGTGGCAATACGTCTCAGTAGGACAGCAAACTGATTTCTCACCCTCTGCTGCTTAGTCTACGTCCACGAGGCGTGCACCTACGCTAACACCGAGACCATCCACTACAACAACTGCGCCTACTGGATCGACGGCGCCGGCAACAAGTTCCACGGCAGTACGTTGCTCCATCCCACGAACTCTACATAGGCCCGTGGAAGCTAACAGGAACGTTCCCAGAGTGCACCTCGCGCCCCGGCCAGGTCCTCTGCCTCTAAAAAGAGGTATGAAGGATAGGAAGGTATTCTGGATGATGATGGCAGTGTCTAGCTTTTTTCATAAGCGCTAGGCACACTGTCACTCAATTATATATGAATATTCCTCGTGTTCTCCTCCTGTTTGAGGCGGGTAGTTGTAACTCAATTACAACTATGTGACTTTTAAAACACTACGTTATGGAAATCCCCTTTTGATTTTTGTGACTTGGTTTCGCTGTAATCAGAGCAAGGCTTCGTTAAAAATGTCATTTAAAGCGCTAGTCGTAACAGAAGTCGGATACAACGTGGTACTAGCAGCGTACAAGACAAAGCACCGCTATAGTGATATGCACCGCGAGAGACACCTCGCAGAGGCTTTATGCGTGGAGGGTGGGTAGGCATATAGCGATATTGGCCACAGTTACCCAGTGCCATAGTGTACTAATGGCTTTGTGGCACGTCTCCGCGCCGACATGCTTGGATAGAGACGAAACTGGCCATGCCTCTTTGGAGGAAGACGAGGGGACGGGAGCGCTTCCAAGTATGCTGGATGTAATATCTCCTCTCTCTGGAACACCTGGTGAGTCCTCTAGCTATATTGGCAAAGCGCATCACCCACCAGGCTGGCGCTATTGAGACATGTAGCATCGTACACAATCTCCACCGTGGGCTGGGAAGCATCCGCCACCGCTCATTGAGAGAAGTACTAGGCTTGGTTGTCGGCTTGATACCCGTTGCCTTGTACTTCGTCCAAATACAGTACGCCACTATCTGTAATCCCGACACTTCAGACGCCCAGCACTCATCGTGGGTATAGATAAATGCATGGGAGACACAGGGTTATTGCAAGAGGAGTCAGTGCAGCTGAAGTAGAGGCTAGAAATCGAATCGTAGCTTTTAGCAGCAAATGTCAGGAAACAGAACGATGCTATACCTAAAGATGTCTAAAGGTGAAAATGTAGGCATAATGTAAGATGAAGAAAAGAAGGAAAAATATAGAAATAGCTTATAGCTTAATGTCTAAAAGGTAGAATTTATTAGAAGTGATATAAATAGCCGATATTTATAAGTACTTACTACAGCGTAAAGCTAAAAGGCTAATATTTATATAATATAAAAAGTCTATAAGTTAGTATTTCTAACGTTTCTAAAGGCTAGGCTGCTATCTATATAGCTAAGCAGGTTATTTTCGATTCGAGATTTATTACTTAAACTATAGCTATAGCTAGAGATCTCCCGTACTCTCCGTTAAGTGGGTTAGTTTTAAGAGTAGGTGAGAACACTATAAGAGATACATGTTAGAGTGACGAGCAGGCAACTTCAAAGATAATATTCATACTGCCCCTTAGAGCTTTCTTTTAGAATTCTGTCAACATGTCTGAAGTACGGAGTAAACGGCATTGTACTTTAGTTAATATCCTCTCTATCCGCACCTGCCATTGTGGCAGTAGCAAGGGTAGACGCAATCCCAGTAGCTACTACAAGATCCCCCCCCGCTAAAGCAAAATGGGATCCCCTCCTGTCTCTTCTGTAGCCCCTCAGGCATTCCTCTAACTTGTTCGCCCTGTATCTTAAGGTCAGCGGACAGCGAGACGGCGGCTGTCCTCCCTATGCCAAAGCGTGCGAATAAGTAGAAACTCGTACATACTATTAGAGCGGCCGCTCGAACAGCGGCAGCCGTGCCGAGCAGAATGAGGGCGAAATTTGTACTGGCGTACATAAATTCTCTTGCAAGGTACGTGCTGTGTATAGAATAGAGATTCTAGTGAAGTATGAGGTCGGGATTGTAATGTTACGTTAGGTTAGTAATCATAGTTCTTTTTATACCTATGTTATAAAAGATTATACGGTATCCATGATAGGCTTATTTTCTAGACCCTGTCTCGTCCCTATACTGTATCTGATATCCGTGCCTGCTATTGCTCCATCTCAATCGTGGGAATGAGCCTAGAATCCTGACGGAGCATCGTCTTCCGCATGCTGCGATTCGTTTCCTACTTGCTGACTTGTTTCAGCCAATAGGCTTTTAAAAAATGTAAAAAGCCGTCGCACGATGCACTCGAATCCTTCTGTAACTTCCGGGCTTGTTTCCGCTAATAGTCCATTTCGCCTCTTACGTAGTGTTTACTGCACGATGCAACGCACAATGCTCCTAATTATCCGCCCCCGCTTGACTGGACTGTCCGGCTCCCCGGGCCTCATGATGAGAAGCGATCCCAGTAGTTCGCTGATGTAACGTCGACATCAGCTGAGACGACTCTTCCGTGCCTGTCAGCTACTTAGGCTTTGGCCACCCAATCATGGCTTCTCCGGCTGTAATTTAGGCCCCGCAATACTTTGAAGGATGCGGGAAGGTGAAGCGGGGGTTCCTCTGACGACGAATGTATGTTAATAATATTGCTGTTTTTGAGAAGCAGCGGTGTAGCCACTCAAGACGGCTTGGCCGGGCAACCGCTGACGCTAGGGCTTTGTCGATTACAGTTCTGGTATAATTGACTCGCGTTTGCCTACTTTTGCACGCCAGCCGCTGCGCCACCAAACTCTATTGTTGCCAGGTGGCTCTGCCTAATGTGAGATTCCCGTCTCGCCGTAGACGCTCACGCATTCGCCGACGTAGAGATACGTCTGTGCTTAATCAGCAATAGTTCTACATAAGTATCGCCTGCGTAGGCATAGTTCTGGCACCGCTACACGCCAAATCCGCACATGTTAGCCATGATGCAGCCCTCCTCGCTTTCTCTGTTTTCTTGTTTTGGATTCTTTTGGGGCCTTTCCACTGCTGCCGGTATTCCCAGATATTTCGAGAGACACCTAAATAACTGCCGCGACTTGGACGTTAATCAGATACAACAAGAGCTTAGTGGTCAGCTGTCCAACACCACGTCCCTTTTTGGGCCTGATGATGGCCGTTTCGGAGAGGCCACTTCCCGAGCGTCTGAGACCATCAGGCCTCGGGTCCAATTGGTAATCGAGGCCGGCAATGAGGCGGACGTCGCAACAATTGTAACAGATGTAGCCTCCTATGCTTAAAGGTCGATTCGCCTTGCTGACACCCATTTCCAGATTCATTACTGCAACGCCAACAGCATCGGCTTTCTAGCCTGTAGCGGCGGTCATGGGTGGACTGATACCCTCAATGTCTTCAACGGCGTCCAAATCAATATGCGAAAGCTGGACAACATCACCATACAGCCCGGTGGCAAGTCGGTCTGGCTTGGAGGCGGCCTGACCGCGGGTAGTGTTAACAAATACCTCTGGGACAAAGGCTTTGTCACCACAACAGGATCTTGTGACTGCGTCGGCATGCTTGGCTCAGGCCTCGGGGGTGGCCACGGCCGCCAGGAGGGTCTGTACGGCATGGTGAGCGACAACATTCGCCAGCTTGATGTTGTTCTAGCCAATGGGTCGGCTATACGCGTCAGCGCGACCAGTTACAGTGATCTTTTCTGGGCCATGCGAGGCGCCGGTCAAAACTTCGGCCTTGTCACGAGCTACGAAATGAACATCTACCCGCGGGGGCCCGAAACCTGGCACTACCACAACTATATATGGAGAGGCACAGAGTTGACTTCCATATTCGAGGCGCTTAACCGATTTCACGGCAATGGCTCGACACCGGTTGACATGGCCTTCAACTTTGGGTATCTCTTCATGAACGCCACTATAAGCACCGAAGAGCCTGTATTCTTTTGGACATTTGCGTACCGGGGAAGCGCCACCGACGCAGAGACGCTGTTGGCGCCCTTCAATGCCATAGAGGCCGCCTGGGGGGAGTAAGGCGATGTGCCCTACCCGCAGATCGCCGACGCACAGGGCACGGGGGCGTTGGGTCCAGTCTGCAGCCACGGCAGCACCCACATTCGATCCACGGCCGGCTTGCAGGTTTACAACGTGACGACCGAGCGGCTCATCTACGAGGGCTTCCAGCGGCGCGTGGCCGAGGACCCGGACCTAGCGGCCGGCGCCACTATCCTCCATGAGGGCTACGCCACAGCAAGTGTCAAGGCAGTTGACCCCGCGAGCTCCGCCTACCCCTTCCGCGCCGATCAACACCTGATGCTCTTTGACGCTGCCGTGGCGCCCGAGGACGGCGCCCGCCAGGATGCAGCCCGCTTCTGGGCCGCCGAGGTCCGCCATCTGTGGAATAGGGGCCAGCCCGGCCGCCCCGCCAACGTCTACGTCAACTATGCTAGCGGCTTCGAGACCCTTGAAGAGATGTACGGCCACGAGAGCTGGCGCATCGACAGGTTACGAAGCCTTAAGGCTAAGTACGATCCACTAAGTCGCTTTCGCTTCTACAACCCTATTATCGTCGAGTGAGCTAGGAAGTAAAAGGACGAGGTTTAACTCTTATATATAACGTATAAAGGACTTTAAAAACATAAGGTGTAGCGTTATTTAATATAATTACTATTTTTATAGTAATTATTAATTCTTTTAGCTTAGATATAACCTTATATTTAAACTAATTAAAGTAATATTTCTTTCTTATAAACGTTCTTTCTTTTTTTATAAGACGAAATATATAAATATAACACTTAAAGTAATAAAAAGTTAAAATAAGTTTTTATTATAATATATATAATAGTTTTATATTTAAAAAAAGAAATAATTAAAACACTTTTATTAAAAAGTTTATTAATATATTTTTTTTAAATAATATCATTTTAAGTTTTAATAAAGTATATAAGCTTAAAATTAAAATTAACGAAGTTAATAAAGTTTAAATATTTATTTTTAATTTAAAATACTTTTATTAAATAAAAACTTTTAAGAACGTTATTAATATTATAAGAAAAAAGTAAAAAGTGTTATAATAGTAATAATTAAGTTAATTATAAGCCGAATATATAATAAGTAGTTATAAAGGTAATATAAGTATAAAAATATATAATAATAAAGTTTAAATTAATTAAAAATTTAAAGATTTTTTATTATTATATTTATTTTAAAAAGATTTAAAAATAACTTCTTACTTTGTTTTTCTTTCTTTAGTTACTATTCTTATATTTTAATAAAACCTTTTTAATTTAATTATAAAATTATCGTTTTTTAAATTATAATATAATAATAACTCTTTTCTTTTTTTACTTAAAAAAGCTTTAAATAATATCTTACTTTTTAAATAACTAATTTATAATTATAAACGCGATTAATTAATATTTAATTATAATTATAAATATAAATAATTATATAAGATAAGATACTTATTATATATATTAAATTTTAACTTTAAAAGTAACTTTATACTTTTAAGTCTTTTAATTATAAAAGTAACACTTTAAATTTTAATAATATTAAACGTGTTTTTAAGTTTAAAATACTTTAAAAGAAACGCTTTTCTTTCGTTATTAAAAAAAGTAATTAAATTTTAAAAGTAATTTAATATACTTATTTATTAAATAATAAAAGTTAATTAAAATAATATATTTTAACTTTTTATTAAAATTTTACTTTTAATTATTAACCTTTTTAATAATAATAATAATAAATTTAATTTTAAGCTTTATTAAAAGATAAAATAACTTTTTAGTTTAATTATTTTTTATAATTAAAAAAGAAAAAATATTTTAAAATTCGAAGTTTAATTTTATTAAGTTAAAAATAAGATTATAATAAATACCTCCCGATTCTTTATAAATCCTATATATTAAATATACGTCGAGGGACGTTTAAAAAGTAATATTAATAATAATCTTTAGTTTTATTTACTTAATATATATCTTTAATTTTTAAAATCTTATTAAACTTTATATAATTATTTTTAAAAATAATATTATAACTTTAATTAAATAAAAGTTACTACTTTAAAATTTAAAATACTTTATGTAAAGTAAAGTTTTAATTTTTAAACTTTTAAAAATAAGTTCTTTTAACTTACTATTAAGATTAATTAATTTAAAACTAATTAGAAATGTTTATTTAATTATAAGTTTTTTATTAATTTATATATAACTTTATTTTCTTTATATATTTATAATAATATTAACTTTAATATTTTTATTAACGAAGTTACTTAAATTTTACTAATATTATAATAAGTTTATATAAACGAATTTAATTATTATATATTTTATAATATTTAAAACAGAACTTTTTAAAACTTTATTACTTTTAATATTATATAAAAGATATTTTAACTTATTAGTAAGTATTTAACTATTACTTTATTTACTTATAAATATATATTTAATAAACTTTAATAATTATTTAAAAATAAGTTTTATTTTAATTATAAAAGGTTAAGATATTATACTATTAATTATTTAAAAAAGTATATTTAATTTAATTATATTAATTATATTAACGTTTTAATTAACTAATAAATTAAGCTTTTTATTTTTTTTAATATTATTAAATTAATTACTAAAATTAATAACGTTAATTAAGTTAAAAAAGTTATAAATTTAAAAGACTAAACACTTTTAAATAAGTAAACTCCGTTTTAAATATATATATTAATATTTATAATATATAATATAAAGATAAAACTTTTAATTTTTTATAATAATATTTAAAAAGGTAGCTTTTTACTTTTTTATATATTATAACTTTTAATAAACTTTTACTTTTTACTTTTATATCTATTAATATTAAAGTTAATAATTATTTTTTATAAACGTAACTTTTATAAAAAAGTTAATTTAATATTTATAATTACTTTACTTTTAAAATTTTAATTTTTAATTAATTAAAAGATTCGATAAAATATTATCTTAATTAATAAATATTATATTATTAAGATACTTTTAAATTTAATATTATATAACTACTTAAGTATACTTCTTAATTATTAATATGAAATATAATATAATTATTAGTTATAAATATTTAAAGTATTATAATATATTATTAAATATATATTATTACTACTTTATATTTTTAATTAAATAAACGTTATAACTTATAAAGTATTATATATATATATAAATAAAGTTAAATAATTATTATTTAATAAGTTATATTAAGAAAATATACTTTATTATAAAGAACTTATAATTAAAGAAAATTAATACCGATTAATTAATTATAAGTTATAAATATAATTATAAAACGTTATAACTTTTAAAATTAAAGTAAATATATAAGTTATTACTTATAATATAACTTTTTATATAATCTTATAACGTTTTATTTTAATTATATTTAAATTTTAATATAATAATATTATTTATAAGATATACTAAGTATTTAAAGATACTTATATAAACTTTTAAAACAAGATATTATTTAAAATATTTAAGTAACTATCGTTAATTAAATACGATATATATAAATTATTTATTTATTAATAAAACTTTATAAGAAGTTTTAAAAAATATATTAATATCGCTTTTATCTCGGTATTAGTTATAGAAATATCTTTTTAATATAATTCGATTACTTAATAAGTTATAAGTTTAAACTTAATTAATAAAGTTATTAAAAAAACACTTTATAATTAATAATATACTTTTTTTTAACTTTAAAACTTTATAATATAAAATTATTAAAGTTATATTAACTTAAAATTATCTTTTTTAAATATATTTAATAAATATAAATTCGATATTATATTACTTTAATAATTTTATAATTATAGAATTATTTTAAATAATAAAGTTAAATTAAAAGATTTATTAAAATAATTTAACTTTTAAAAGATATTTTTAAAAAAATAAAAGTATATTAAAAGTATATTATAAAAAACTTTAATAAAAAATTTATTAAAATAAACGATATATTATAAGTTACTTTTATTTTATTTACTTTTAAGTTTAATAATAACTTATATTTCTATATAAACTTTTATAAATTAAACTTTATTATTTAAAAAGATTATTATCTTTTATTATTAATTAAAGAGACTTTAATATATATCTTTAAAGTAATAATCTTTATAAAACTTAAAATTTAATGAATATTTTATTATATTTAAATAATAATTAAATTTAAATAACTAATTATTTTTATACTTAATATAATACCTTTTAATATAATATCTTCTTTTTTAATTTAATTAATAACTTAATAACTTTTTAACGATTTATAAATAATATATTAATAAATTATTTAAATAATTTTTATTTTACTTATTTAAACGATATTATTATTTTCTTTAATATTATTAAAAAGTATAAAAAGTATATAAAAAAGTCTTTACTTACTTTTAAGAAGTTAATTTATAAGTAAATACCGATAAGTACGAATTTTATATATAATATATTAAATTCTTAAGTTTTATTATTTTAATTAATAATATTATTATAAATTTAAATAAAATTATTATTATTTAAAACTAGTAAATATTAATTATTATAAAAAAAGTATAATTATTTTTAAAATTTTATAATTTTTATTATAAGTTTATTTAAAATTATAAAAAAATTACTCGTTTTTTTTTTACTTTTATATAATAAAACTTATTAAAGTTTAATTAAATTAAAAAGTATTAAAAAACGTTAAATATTTTTAAGTATTAATTAATAAACGCTTTAATATTAACTTACTTCGATTATAATTAAGAAATAAAAGTAAAGATTAACGTATTTATTAATATTATTATTAAATACTTAACTAAAAATATAAATTAAATAATATATAATTTTTTATTATTTTCTTTTTAAAAATATTATAAAATATTAAGTTAAATTATAAGATTTATAATAAAGACATATTAATAATTATTTATACTTTTAAGTATTAATAAGTTAAACTTATTAATTTATAATACTTTTAATTTATAATCTTTATAAATTAAAGTTTACTTAAATACTTTAATTAAAAATATTACTTAAATTTTCGTTAAGTTAATTAAATAAAGTTATTAAGTAAATATTATTATATATCAATTTATTATTTTAAAATATAAAACGTAATTATTAATACTTTTTTTAAAAAAACTAAAAAGTTATAAATATAAAAA
This sequence comes from Nigrospora osmanthi, assembly GCA_029489945.1. Lineage (NCBI taxonomy): Eukaryota > Fungi > Ascomycota > Sordariomycetes > Amphisphaeriales > Apiosporaceae > Nigrospora > Nigrospora osmanthi. The sequence continues at coordinate 25,542 of CP120501.1, forward strand.
AAAGTTAAAGTTATATAATATTTTATTATTTTTAAAGATTAAAATAACGTTTATATTTTAATATTAACTTTAATAAAGATAACTTTAATATTAATAAATAATTTAATAAACTTTTTAAACTTAATATTATATTACTTAGTTTTTAATATAATATTTATAAAATAAGTAACCTCTTTTAATTAAATAAACCTCCTTTTAAAAACTTTTTAACGATTAATTATATAGTTATAATTTAATAAGATTATATAATAATTATATAGAAGTTTATTATTATAAGATAATAAATTAATTATTTTAAAGTAAAATAACTTATAAATTAAAATTTTAATAAATCTTTACACCTTTTTTATATTTCCTTATTTTAATTATAATAAATTTCGTAAGTTAATATAATTTTAATACTAATAATTAAAACTTTTTAAAAATATAAATCGATTTATAATTAATTATCTCGTTTATTACTTTTTAAAAGCTTTTTATAATAAAATACTTAAGTTACTTTACTTATTACTTATTTTATAATACTTTTAGTAATATCTTTAAATAAATTTTAAATCGATATTAAAAGATAAACGAAGATATAATAACTTTTTAATTATTATATATTTACTTAATAAGTATAATTAATATATCTTTTATTATTATTTTATAAAGGTTTAAAATATAACGTAGTTATATTATAAAAGCTTATTTTAAGTTTTCAGTTTATTATAATAAATTAAAAATAATCGTAACTTTTAATTTATTTTATATTTAATTAACAAGATATTAAAATTATTGAAAATTATTTAAAAGTTAAGGTCTTTTAAATATTCTTAATTTTAAAGATAAATAAAATATATAAATTAAGTAATTTAATATTATATCTTTTTATATTTAATATATTTTTAAGATAACTAATTAATAACTATTTTTACTTTAAATATTATTTAAGTAAGTCTTTTTTAAAACGTTACTAAATTATCGCTTTATAAAATAAAAAGAAAGTTTCTTATATTATTATTATATATTAAAGTTAATTAAAGCGGTAAATTATATTCCGTTTTAATTATAAAATAATTAAGTTAAGTAATAATATAATTTACTTTTAAAACTTTATAATAATATAAAAATATAATTAAAAAATACTTTTATATAATATAATAAAAGATACATAAATAAACGAATAAATCTTAACGACTTATAAGTTTTAATATAAAAAATAAAGTTTTTATTTTAAAAAAGACTTAATTTATAAATTAATTAAACAACGCTTTAACTTTTTTATTAATATAATAAGTATATATTATAAAAGTTTTAAAAAGATATTCGTTTAAACTAAAAGTACTTTTAAATTAACGTAATATTAAAGTTTTTTATATAAATAAACTTGAAAAATTCTAAGATAATCTTTTTCTTAATTAAAAAATAAAAGAACTATTAAGTAATAAAGTTAACTTAAATTAAGAAAAGGAATAAAAAATAAAAAAATTAAAATCGTTATATCTTTATTATAACTAATTATAATATTAAATATATTAAAAAAGATAAAACTTAAATATAACTTAATATAATATAAAATCTTTTAAATATAATATAATATTACTTTAAAATTATTATAATACTTATTTTAAAAATATTAAAGTTTTAAAATAACTTAATAATTAACTAATAATAATTAAAAATAATACGTTTAATAAATTATACTTAAATAATAACTTATTAATAATATAATAAAATATATAATAACGATAAGTAAAACGTTAATAAATATAATACTTAACTTATAAATAAGTTATTTTTTTAAAAAGAAGTAAAATTATAATAATAATAAGACGGGGTTAAGGATATAGTTTTCGATAACTAAGGCTTTAATTAAAGTTATACACTTATGTAACGAACGTTATACCTAAGTACTACGTAACGTAAGGTTTGTATAATTAGGGATAGAAAGCGTTTATCGTACTTAAATACTAGTCGTAAGGTAACTAAGTAGTTAAAGTTACTTAGCTAAGTAACTAAATCTTATAATAAGTCGTTAAGAGGTTACTCTTATCTATAGGTAAGATAAATACTTAGATTAATTATTAAAGTAATAATTATCTACGTAAGAAATCTTTATACCTTATATCTTTAAGTTATTCTTTTATTAATACTATAGATTATAATATGTCCGTTTAAGGCTTACTAGTAAGCCCTTTTTAAATTATTAGTAATCCCTTCTTAAATTACTAATAATCCGTGATTTAACTTAAGTAAGTTATTAAGTAATCCCGGGTTTCTAAGGTTATATAAGGATTTCGGTATAACTCCCCTTATAACTTCGAATATACTTACTTAGTCTGTGCGTTAGTGCGTAAACGCTAGCTATAAGAGGGTTAGGTTATTTATTTATTTATTAGTAATATTAGTTCGTAACATCACCCTTCCCCTCTCTAAGCCCTTGTCCTTAAGGCTGGTTACATAAGAGGTCGCTCTACCCTTCGTGTTAGTGTCCTCGTAAGTTTCTTCTTTATCCTCCTTTCTGCTTTCTTTATGATGTATGCTCATCATGTCAGGTCGGATTAAAAAACCTCGTTCTTCTAAGACCGACTAACGTCTAAAGCTTTTTACCACCATCGAAGAGTTCGGCTTCGAGGTCATGCCTTGCACTTCGTGTTTCAAGCGAGGGTGGAAGTGCCAGATGATGGAAGGAGTGTCGCGCTGCAAGGAGTGCGTTCGTCGTGGACGTTCTTGCGATGGTTCCGGCGTTCCGGTGTCGTCTCTATCGCGCATCGTGGCGGAGTCCCAGCGTCTACGGGGTGAGGAGACCCGAACCGAGGAGGAGTTGGAATCCTTCCTGGAGCAGTCCCGTTCTCTTCAGCGGAAGGTCGACGAATCCTTGTCGCGTTTGAAACGCCTTCGTCAACAGCGTGCTTCCCTTACGTCTCGGGGTGCCGAAATGGTGAACCGTGGTCTTCAGTCTCTTAATGAGTTAGATACGACCGAGCGTCAAGAGGCGGAGTCGGCTGTAGAAGCGCAAGCGTTCGGCGCTTTCGGGGTGATTGACTGGAGCGCTCTTAAGGCAGCCCCGGGTTCTTCCGACTAGCCTCCTGTGCGAAGTCCTTCAGTGCCTACTACGAGTTCCGTAGGTATTTAAGTAGTTCTTAAGTGTTTTCTTCCGGTGAGTATCCTTTCTATTTAACGAGATACTCCTAGCTGTTCTTACGTCGTCGTCTATTAAGGATAGCTTCTACTTTATACTCGTGCTGATTTATTTTAACTTCTAATATAGTTTCGAGTTCGGCGTTTACTAATACTAGTTCGAGTAGTAAGATATAAAATATAAGATATATCCTTATAATGTTTAGTAACGATAATTTATAGTTAGTTATTAAAATTACTTTGTCGACTTTAAATAATCTAATCTTATTAAAGTCGAGTTTATTACTTAGTCGTTTTATTTTAATGTTTTTTTAAAGTAAGTAAACTTTATCTCCCCTCTTAAAGGTTAGTCCCTTTAACTTTAATTAATCGTAGTATATCTTTATCTTATCTTATAAGAATATTAGTTCCTCTTGTAATCTTTATTATAATTCTTTAAGTTTTTCGACCGCGATAATCGTTATTAAGGCGAGTTCTCTTAATAAAGGTACCCGTGTGATTTCTAGATTAAATCCGTAATTAACCTTAAATAGTAACATACTAAGTACTTCGTTATTAGAGTTATTATAAACGAATTATATTATCGGGAGTAATTCGACCTAGTTATTTTACTTATAATTAACGTAATATCGTAAGTATTATTCGAGTGTTTAGTTTATTCTTTCCGTTTATTTATCCGTTTATAAATAATAAGCCGTAAATAGCTTATACTTAACACCTAGCTATATTATAAGTGACTTCTAGAATTTAGTTATAAATAGCTTATCTCGGTTAGAAATGATTTATTTTAATAACTTATATTAACTAACGATAGTCTTAAAGAAAGTGTATACGAGTTCCTCGGTGTTACTTAACTCTTTATAAAGTAGAAAGTATATATATTTCGTTAATTTATTTATAATAATAAAGATACTATCGTAAATCGCTTAAGTTATTAGCTCCTTTAATAATAGTAGTTTTATAATAAAGTTTAACGCGATTATTTTCTAAGCTTTATTTAGCGGTAAAATCGGTTATAGTTCTCTATAAGGTTTATATCGTGATACCTTTACTTTATTATAGATGTCGTATTCTCGAATAACTATTATAACGATATTCTTAAGCTTATAATAGTCGTAGTATCGCTTAATTCGATTTAAGGTTTTAAATACTCCTTAGTGTTTATAAACGGGGTGTTTATAAAAGTCCTTAACGAGTTTAACTTAAAGACGTTTAAAGATCTCGGTCTTACCGTTATACTTAGAGGGTTTATTACCGTTAGTTTCCTAAATTTATTTAGTTTAATCGTTATACTATACGTAATACGTCGTGTCGATTTACTTAAATAATACTAGGTTTCTTTCTTAATCTATTATAAGGATCGTATATATCTCGATTAATACTTCTTATTAATAATTTAGTCGGCGGCTAAAGGCGTCGGCCTTACCGTTCTTATTTCTTTTTTAGTAAATAATAACGAAATTAAATTCCGAGAGGAATTCTATCTAATAAATTTATCGTTTATTAAGTTCTTTATTCGTTATAAATAATACGAGATTTTTATAATCTATATACACCTTAACTTAATAAGTAGTGTTACTTAAGTAATGTTTTTATTCTTTAAATACTTCGATAATTACTATTAGCTCCTTATTATAAATCTAGTAGTTAAGTTATAATCCGTTAAGTTTCTTTAAGAAGAATACTACTAAGTGTAACTTACTATTACTATCTCGTTAACTTAGTTATCTTCCGATCGTATAATTTAATACGTCGGTTTTAACCTCGAAAAGTTATATAAGATCGGCTATATGTAATACTAGTTTATCCGTGATCCTCTTCTTTAGTTCTTTAAAGGTTATCTCTTTTATATTTATCTATTAGAAGTCGGTATCCTTACGAGTTAAGTTCGTTAGTAGAGTGGCGATTTTTCCGAACTAGTGAATAAACATCTTATAGTAGTTTACTAATCTTAAGAAGGATCGTATATCACTTACGTTTTAAAGTATTAACTAGTCTTTAACTACTAAAACCTTAGAATCTTCTATACGGATTTCGCTTATAGATATTATATATCTTAGGTAGTTAACTTATTATTTCTTAAACTTACTTTTCTTAAAGTTTATAAGTAGTTTAACGTCGCGAAGTGCTTATAATATAAGTCTAACGTATTCGCGGTGTTATTCGAGAGTCTTTAAATAAATTAGAATATCGTCGAGGTATACTATAACGAAGTGGTCGATAAATTCTTATAAGATATAATTCATTATATTCTAAAAGCTTATTAATATATTAATAAGGTTAAAAGGTATTATTAGGTATTCGAAGTATCTATATTTAGTTCGGAATACCGTTTTCTATTCTTCGTTTTCCTTAATATATATAAGGTTATACCCGTTAGGTAAGTTAAAGGTTATAAAGATTTTAACCTTACTTAGTTTATTACGTAGATCGTTAATTAACGGTAGTAGGTAGCAGTTTTTTAATAATGATCTCGTTAAGCTTTTTATAGTTAACGTATAATCGTTATTTAAGTTTACCGTCTTTACTCTTTTTTAGAACAAAGAGTATAAAGTATCTTACTAATAATGTCGAAGGTCTAATATTACCTTTCTCGAGGTTCTTTTTAAGGTATTTCTTAAGTTCTTCCTCGTGTTTTAATATAAGTCGGTAAGTTTATATAAATTAAAGCTCCTTACCTTCTTTTAAAAGTATCTCGTGATTTTATTTACTATACTTTAGTATTCTTATAAGTAACTTCTTACTAAATAAGTCGTCGAACTCCTAATATATATTTAGTACTTCGGGTCGCTAGTTCGACTTAACTTCCTTTATTATTAAGTAAGCTTAAAAAGTTATAAGCTTACTTAAAGGTCGGTGTCGTTAACGTTTCTTAAAAGTTAAGTCTTTTCTTAATATATCTTACTAAAGTTAGTTAATTCTTTAATTAACTCTAAAATTACTTACTTATAATTAAGGTATCCTTAGTATTATATCGTAGTTTAATACTTCCGTGATGTTATACTCGAGTTATTCGTTACGTCTTTAGATCGTGATAAGTAAAGGCGTAATCTCTATAGCGACGGTTCTTCTTTTATAATATACTAGATCTTTATTTATAGTCTTAAGTTAGTATAAAGCGTCTTTTTATTTCTACGGTACTTAGTACCGGTTAACGATTCTTAGTAAGATATAGTTTCTTTATACGCCGTTATCTAATATAACGCGTATTATATATCTTATAATTTATACTTCTAGTATAATATAATTATATAAGTCTAGATAGTTTCTTATGTTATTTTTTATCCCGTATAAGGACCTGTCGTTATATCGTGCTAGGTGTAGCCTTGTTACAGTTAGCGTCGGGCTTTTCCTAACTTCGTTAAGTCGCGGTTCTTTTACTAGAGGCGGGTAGCTGCTCTCTTCTGTCTTACTACTTCGCGTTCCTTCTAGTCTTCGCGTTTTCGTAGGTGTCTTACGAACTATCGCGGCGTAGGATCTTCGTTATAGGAGGATTCCTCGCTATCTTTGTTATCCGATCCTAGCGGCTTAATATAAGCTAGTTATTAGTTCTTAATTCCGGCTTCGAAGAGTGTCGTGTCTTCTCGTTAGAATAGTGTAGGGACCCTTATTAGTTCCTTAACTTCGTGCCCCGTCGTGGGTATTACTAGTCGTACTTATCGTTATTCTCTAACCTTTCGTTCGTAGTGGTCCTTTAGCTTTATTTAAGCCTTAGCCTTCTTAACTTTATAGATATAACATTCGCTAATTATATATTAGTGTTATTCTAGTCTTCTTACTATATAATCTCGAGGGTATTTAAGTGTTACTTCTAATATAACGAAGTTATAACGCTTTATAAAGGTAATAACGGCCTTTTTAACCTCGTTTATAATATAAGGGTAATATAGTACTTCCTTTCCGTTACGTTTAAAGAACACTTAGTGTCGGAGTTTCTCTTTAATATAATAGAAGTAAGAGTCGAAGATATAAGAGATTTATACTAGTTACTTATAATATCTAGCGGTAAAGTGGACTCGTTCGTCGTCGGCGAATTTTCTATATAGTTATACTTCTCTGTTATTTTAAACTTTAACGATAAGAGATTCGGTAATATAATCTTCTCTTAAAGGAATTCCGGTGAATAAGACTTATCTATCTTCGTCGAGGCTTCGGTGGTAAGTAACTTACTTTATTATTTCTTAGTTTAAGTACTTATTTAATTCGTAAGGTTCGGGAAACTCGACTTATTATTATAGTTCTTATATATCGTTACTAAATCCTTCATCGTTATCGATTATTTAACTAGTCGACTCGTTAAAGTAGGTTTCGCGTCGGATTATAACGATAATACGTATCTTCCGTGGTTATTTTAGGTACCACCCGGCGCCGTCCTTAGCCGACTTATAAGTACTACAGTTATTATCGTAATATACGGTTTAAGTAAGGAGTTCGTACGATCCACTAGGGGCTTCCGCGACGGCGGTACTCGTCCCTTCTAGTATCGTTAACTCTCGGTTAGCCGCGTTAACGTGTCGCTTAGAGATAAGCCGAAACTACTATTTCTTAAGCTATCTATAGTCCTTAGCGAAGTGTCTTATCTTACCACAGTTATAGTATTCACCCTTAAGTCTAAGTTTACTGTCGTAACGTATAACGTCGAGGTTTATAAGTCTTATATAATGCTTATAAAAGGTCTTATTCCTTTATCTTTCGTTATTTTATCGGAAAGGTTAAGTTAATTATCGCTTCTTTCCGGAATTAGCGATTATAAGTCGGTGAATAATCTGTTAGCTTTTTCGCTTTATCTTTCTCTCGTAAAGTCGATTATTAATACGTACTACGAGCTTAATATACTCGGAGAGCTCGTTAAAGCGATCTATTCTAGTAACCTCGTCTTTAATTTCCTCTTTAAAGCTTTAATAGAACTAAGTAATGTAAGCGTCGTTATCTTAGTCTAGCTTAAAGATGATTTGTCGGAATCTTATAGTGTATATAACGGCTGATCCTTTTTATTAATACTTTATAAGTTATCGTTCGGCCGTTCGTACTTCGTTAAGGCTTCTAAAAGTGCCTTTAAGTTTAGCCTCGAAGTGATCGTAACTTTAAAAGATCTTTTTAATCTTATCGTCTTAGAGGTCGTCGTTAATTAAAAGATAATCTTTTATCGTAAGTTCGAACTAAGATAAAGCATCCCCCTTAAGATATCCGGCGATATATATAACCTTATCAGCTTTATTAAAGAAGCTTATAAAGTAGTATTTAAGGTAAGTACACGACTAAGTAAGGAATATCTAAACGTTCCTTTCGCGTCCGTCGTACGGGGTAGGTCTTAGATACTTATATCGCCCGGATCCGCCTTTATAGTTATTAGTAGCGTATTAAAGCTCGAGATTCTCTTATTAAAGAGTTTTAACGTTTTATCGGAGGGCGTTAATTATATTCACGAGCTCTTATGGGGAGTTAAAGGTAGTTTCCTACGTAACTTACGAGGTGATTCCCGTAGGAACCCTCTAAGCGTTAGTAAGGGTAAGGGTTTAAGGTGCTATTTCGTCGAGAGTTAATATTTAAGAAGTAAACGGTAACTAACTTAAGCACGAGTGATTAAAATATAACGAACGTTATACTTAAGTATTATATAACGTAAGGTTTATATAATTAAGGATAGAGGCGTTTATTGTACTTAAATATTAATCGTAAAGTAACTAAGTAGTTAAGGTTACTTAGTTAGGTAACTAAATCTTATAATAAGTCGTTAAGAGGTTACTTTTATTTATAAGTAAGATAGATATTTAAATTAATTATTAAAGTAATAACTATTTATATAAGAAATCTTTATACCTTATATCTTTAAGTTATTCCTTTATTAATACTATAAATTATAGTGTATCTATTTAAGGCTTATTAGTAAGCTTTTCTTAAATTACTAGTGATCCTTTCTTAAATCACTAGTAATTTATGATTTAACCCGAGTAAGTTATTAAGTAATCCCGGGCTTCTAAAGTTATACGGGGATTTCGGTGTAGCTCCTTTTATAGCTTCGAATATACTTACTTAGTCCGTACGTTAGTATGTAAGCGCTAGCTATAAAAGGGTTAAACTGTTTATTTATTTATTAATAATGTTAATTCGTAATAACTTATAAATAAGTGCGTAGCTTACCTTTAGATAGATAGAAATTAAGGATTATTTTCCCTTTCTTTTATCTTTTTAGAACTATAATATTATATTAACTTATATTACTTAACGACTTATTAATAACCTCTCTTTTATATACGTATTAAAGATATCCTTAATCAAAGATATTTACGTCTTAAACTTATAATATACCTTTACTTTAATTATAAATCGGCTTTATAACTATATCTTTTTATTAGATACTTCACCTTTTAATGTTTATTTATTTTATAACTCCCCCTTATAAACGATAATTAAAGACTTACTTTACTAAACTAAATAAAGAGAGGGATAAACGATAACGTACGACGTTAAAGTTAAAACGAGAAGACTATTAACTATTTATAATAAGAAAGTTTAAGTACTTTAATAATATAAACTCCTTTTAAGAAGTATTACCCCTCTTTTATTAAAATTTAACACTTTATATAATAAAGGAAATTATTAATTAACGTCTATTATGTCGGATAAAACTAACTTAAAAACTTAATATCGGGGTAAAACGGAAGAATTTAAGACGAGATATCTATAACTAAAAATAAACTATACTTATCGAAAAGTATAATAAGTAGTACACCGAGGTATTAATAGAAGTCCGACTAATATAAGATAAGATATATTTCTTATTAATTATAGTGTTACGAATAACATCTTAAAACGTTAATAAATTAATATTTATATTAAGTTTTATAATATATATATTTCGGGCGGCTACGAGGATATAACTAACGATAACGGATTATATTATATTAAAAGACCGATTAATATAAAGGCTTAATAAATAGAAAGTAATTATAATATAAAGAAGCTTAAGTAAACGATAAGCGATAAAGAGGTTTTAAGTATCGAAACGATTAATTATATATAAAGGTCACGATATACTAATATATTAAAAGAAAGGTACTAAGTACGATTTAAGTATTATATCTACTTTTAATAAATTTAATTAACACTCTCCTCTTATTAATAACTTACCTTTTATTAATACTTTTAAAGAATCGCCGAGTAATATCCTTTAGTAGTCGTAAATAGTCCTTAATTATTTAAACGAAATAACTATTACATAAAAAAGAGGTATACGAAACGAGTTAAGTTATACTAGCTTTAACTTTAATTAAGATTATACATTAACGATAAAACCCTTTATTTAGGTATAAATATTTATATAACCTCTTCTAGATTTAAACCGATACCCTTATTTATAGTTTAATAAAGATAATATCTCTAAGTTCTTTAAGATATATAAGTTATATACTCGGCGTTATAAGATATCTAATTAAGATAAGATATATAAAGTACTTACTTATTACGAAAGCTAGTAGACGATCTTTAATATTAAGCGATACCTCGATAAGTGTAATACTTAAGAAGGTATAAAGACTTAACTACTTTAAGAGTTTAAGATAAGTGACTTAATATAATAAATCCTTATAACGTAAAAGCTACGTAATTTTAAGTCGTAGCCGAAGCTAAACGACTATAAAGAACTATATAAATATATTTAAAAATACTAACACTTAATATAAAAGCTTAAGAACGTCGTTAAGTTAACTAGATTAACCGTTATTAAGAAGAAAGAAGGTTTAATTAAAAGATTCTATCTAAGTATTTAATATAAGTTATATAAGTAGAACCCTTAAGCCGACTACTAAGAGATATATAACTTTATACTTAAATAGTTAATTAAAGAAACTACTTTTATTAATAACTTAAACCTCGAAAACGTTAAGATCTTTAAGGAGGAGCGAATTTTATATAATTAAAAGATTACTCGTATTATTAAGTAGATTAAAATTTAAGAACCGACTTACTAACTTTCGTTTTATTAATATACTTAGTTCTTTTAACTTTAAGAGCCTTAAGCTACTTAAAACGATAAGTTAAATTAAGTCTTTAAAAGTATAGAGAGATTAAACGTTAATATAATAATAATTATTACACGTTTTAATCGACTAGAAGTACTTTAAATTAATACTATTAAATCTTATAATAACGGTATACGTTATAACTAAGGAGGCCGAGGAGGTTAAGGTTCTTACGATAAGATTACTTTAGTTAACGACTTAATCTTTAGAGAGTTCTTAACGCTTAGTTCTTATTACGTTTATATAGACTCTTATTATAAGAGTTATCGTTATAATATTAAAGTATATATTAAATCTTCTAAGATAACTTATTATATAACGGAATATAATTAGTAATATGTTAAAACTCGGGACGTACCTTTAAACTAGCTTTTTAAAGATATATATTAGTTCGCGAGATCTCGATTAAGACTTACTACTTAGATATTAGTTAAAGAAATCTTCTATAAACGACTAAGGACTTTTAAAGAATAGAAACTTATAAGGAATTTACTATAGTTTATTAAGCTTAGTTAAATCTCTACCGAAGATATAGAAAGGTTCGTTAAAGAGACCGGTTACGATATACGTATTTCTAATTAAGGTACGGATATTTTAAAAGTAGTAAGTATCGAACTTTATAGTAACGTCGAGATTATTATATTACTTACGTAAGATTATTAATATACGAACGTTAGTTATAACGGAGATAACTTTCGGATTATCTAGATTAAAGATTACTTAACTTTTAAAGTTATAACTATAAAAAAAGCTAGCCTTAAGGACGAATTCTTATTAGTAAACGTTATTAAGAAACGTGTCTATTAGAACGATAAGTCTTATATTATTAAAGACGCCGAAACTATTTATATAAAAGACGTAAGTATAATACTTACAGTTCGATTTATTAATTAAAAAGCGAAACGTTAGAAAGATCGGTTATAAAAGTTAGTCTTCGATAAGAATATTTCTATTAGTTTTTTAAACCTTATAAATAACGTCCTTACTATTAATATAAGACTACTCGAGTTAGTTAAAGAGTATATTAACTATTAATAAAGTATTAAAGAAGTTATCGATATCGAGATTATAATAAAACGTGTTCTCTAGGATACGAAATTAAGATATAAAGACGTTAAGCTTATAGCTAGTGTTACTAGAACGGTTAATCTTATTTAACTTAATATTAATATAAGTGTAACTTTATAATAACTTTTATATTACTCCGATTAATACGACGTACCTCTTATCGTAAAGATATCGAGTATAAAAGTCGGGATATACCCCCTCGGAAGAATCTTTATAAAAATTAAACTAACTAATAATAAGGTAGTCTTTTAAGCTTTAATCGATACTAACGTTATACTTAATATTATCTCCTCTCGGTATTATAATTAGAATTCTTTATATATTATTAACGGTATAATACCGATTAAAAGATAGTTAAAAGATAATAAGCTTATTATTATTATTAAGATACTCGAAAAGTATATATAACTAGTTAACTATAAAGTTAAAGAGAGTTTTACTATAATTAAAGCCGAAACTACTAAGTATAATATAATCTTTAAATTACCTTTCCTTAAAAAGACACGTATTAGATTAAATTATAATATCTTAGTAAAGATAAAGCCTTTAGCGGAGTTTTTAATTAATAACATTAAGATTAAAGTCCTTATCACGTTAGACGAAACTTAGTTAAACAGAAAGTCTCGATTGATAAACTTTATATTAAGAAAAGTTAAGTTATTATACTTACTAATTACTATAATAGAAACGAAAGGTTAAGCCTTAAAAACGATTTTACGTAAACTAACTTCGTTAAGTTTATATTAAATATTATATAAGTTATAAATTACACTAATTAAGACACTTTACTATTCGACGATTAAAAGGATAAAGTCTTATTTAGTTTTAATAACTAAGTATTAGTATAGTTCTTATAACTACTATAAAATAAGGTCGTAAAAGACGATAAAAGCTCGAGCTAAGGATTAAAGTTATCTTTATCCCGTTAATAATATATTATAACTAGCTAAGTTAATATTATATATAAGATAATCGTATAGAAAGTTTAACTTATCGACGACTTTCCTTTTAATAATAACGTTTTTATAAGTTTTAAATCTTAGAAAGATAAAGTACTTACGATAATTAAGATATTTAAACGACTTAAAGATAGCTCGATAAAAAATATATAACCGTACTTTATTAATATATTAATAAGATAATAACTAACTAACGAACGGTAAGCGGAAATTTTTAATTAATTTAAGTCTTTAAAGTTTACGTTTTAAGAAATTACCTTTTTAAAAGCGATTCTTTAAAACCGGGAAGTTTATTTAACTTAAACTTACGACGAACTAAACCGGATTAGATTAAAGATCTCTTTACTGTACGAAATCTAGATAATACCTTACGTAGTATAATAAGTTAAAAGTGTTCTTATCCTTAGTATATTACTACTTTTAACTATCGAAGCCTTAAAGAAACGGTTAGAAAGAGGATTACTCGAAGAATATTACAGCCTTTATTAGAACCTTTAATTCGTTGTTATAAAGAAAGATAAGAGCGTCCGCTTAATTAACTTTACTACCCGCTTTAATAAGGTTATAATTAAAGATATATTATTACTTAAAGGTAATAACGAATTTATTAAGCTTTACGTTAACTATCAAATTATAAGTAACTTTAATATATTTTCTAGATATAACTAATATAGCCTCGTTATTATTTCGAAAGACTTAATAACGTTTTTTATACTTTTTAAGATTTTATAGTAAACGACATTATTATAAAACTTTACTAATATAGTAAGTTATTTTATCTAAGTTATATATAAAATTATATTCGATATCTTAAAAGACGTAGCCGACTTCTTCTTTAATAACGTCTTAGTTAAAAAACCTTTTATATATTACGATAATTAAAAATCCGCTCTTAAAATCCGTCGCTTTATCTTTAAACACCTTAAAAACTTAAACGCGGTCTTATTTAATATAAAGCTTATAAGTACTTTTATTAATGTTAGTAAGTTATAATAATATTAATTATAAATCGAAATCGTTAACTACTTATATAGACTTAATAAACGTTAACTACTTAAAAAGAAAGTCTTAAAGATTAAGGAATAAAACACTTATAAAGACGTTAAAGAAGTTAGGAGTTTCTTTAGTCTAACCGGATACTTCCGAGCTTAAGTTATATATTATATTACTAAAGCTCGACTATTAATAAAATTCCTAAAGAAGGGCACACTATTCGTTTAAAGTCCCGATTAAGATAATATACTTAATACTTTAAAAAATAAGATCGTAAATATTATTACCTTTAGTAAGCTAAAGTATAAGACGTATTAGTATTACTTAAGGACCGACGCGTTAAGAATTAAATAAAGAGTTAAGCTTAGCCTTTTAATTAATAAAAAATATCGACTTATATATTTCGAATCTAATTACTAAAACAATACTAAGAAGAAATATAACTTAAGGAAGTAAAAGTGTTTTATAATTATTAAAAACTTACGATAACTATAATTATACTTATTCGGTACGGAATTCTAACTTAAAATTAATATAAAGACTTTATAAGACTAGTTAAACGATTATTTTATAAACTTACTATTATCGGTACTCTTAACGAGATAGCTAACTTATATTAAGTTTTTCGCTTTCGAAGTTTATTATATTCTTAATAAAAAGAATATTATTACCGATACCTTATTATATAAAAAGAGAGGCCCCTCCGATAATTAAGATAATATTATTAAAAAAGATATTAAAGATTATATTAATATTAAGATTAATATAACTAAGGTTAATTAACCCGAGTTACTTACGAAGTTAACCGAATTTCGTATATACTTAAAGATATTATAAATACTAAAGCGACTTAAAGACGTTATTATATTAAATTTATAGAAGTTAGTTATAACTTTTAAAATTAAAGCGACCCGATTCTTTATATATAATAAAGTGATATTCCGTAAAGTTACCGTTAAGACGTTATTAAGAAAAGTTATAAAAACTTTTAATTAGAAAAAGGATATCTTTTTTTAAGCTTACGAGGACTTCGGTTATAAAAGACGGGATACTACTTATAAAAAGGTTATTAACTTATATTAGTAAAATAATATATATATCGATATTAAACGATAATAATCTAAATACTTATAGTATACGAAAGCTTTTAATTAACGACTAATCGACTTATAGCTTTAAAAAGAACTTATAGATATTTTTTAAACCTAGGTGTTAAATATATAGTACTTACTAACTTACCGAGGTTTTATATTAATTATAAAGGCACGTTATAAGGTGTCGGGCTACTTTAAGGTAATAATATTAAAGAAAATTAACTTAGTAGTTATTATTCGGTTTATTAAGTCACGGATTATTTACTAATATAATTATTTCTAACACTTAAAGGTAGATAATAGTCTTAAAAATAAAAGCGAGGTTATTAAGGTAAGTAAAGACTTAAGTTTCGATATTACCCCCGGCTTAGTTTATAATTTTAAAACTTAAAGTTTAATCGAGAATAAGTATAAAAGTATTACTAAATCTTTAATAAAGATAACTAATAATATTAATAAGAACTAGGTTTTTTTATTACCTTTAATTATTTAAGTTAATATAATTATTATCTATTACTTCGGTATATCGTCGTACCGACTCCTTTACGGTAAGGAACCTTTAATACCTTTCGAATTAATTATTCCGACTTAAAAGACTTTTAATTAAAACGGCACTATAAGTTAAAATAACTTAATTACTTATAAAGTCCGTATACTAGAAAATCGCTTTAAAGATATCGAAAAGATATATTAAGCGATCGTTATATAAAAGAAACGATAAGCGTATAATATTAATTACTATAATAAGGTTAAAATACGAAACTTACCGTTAATAACGGACTACTTAGTTCTTATATACGACTATATATATTATATCGATATATCTAATAACCGGAAACTCTAATATTAATAAGTAAGGCCTTATAAAATTACCGAAGTGTTATTAAATAACTATTTTAAGTTATAAGACGTTATTAAAACGTTTATTTAAAGAATCTTTTATAAAGACTAATTAAAAGCTTTTATAAAATACCTTAATAAAACTTAAGAACTTATCGATATTAATAAAAACTTATAAAGTTATAAAGATCCTCTCGTTTTTATATCTACTATTAATTATTAAAACTTAATTAAGAAGTGACGAAAGCGGCCGTCGAAACACCCGCTTTAAAACGAGGCTAGTTTACCTTAACTGTTATAATATAAGAGAATCTAAGTTAAAATTCTAGTAAGGACGAGGGAAAGGTACGTTATATACTTTAATTTACCTTAATTCTTAGCTTAATTAAAAGATTACCGCTTTATTATAATAATTTACACCGTTTTCTATTTTATTTTACTATTTTTATTATAGTTATTTTACCGTTTCTTTTATTTTAAAAAACGATTCTCCTTATAATTTCTCCTCTTCTCGTCGTACTTATAAAATATTAATTAAAAGATTCTACTTACTTAATACTAGTAAATCTGTAGTTACTATATTATTATTAATACGGAAGCCGATAAAAATCTACTATATTTAATTTCTTATAAACCTTAATATTAAGTTAAGTTACGAAACTATAAAAATAATCTAAACTTATCTTAATAATAGTTTAATTAAGATTATACTTATTATTATTTATCCCTTTTTTTATTTTTTACCCTTTTTACTTTAATTTTTTAAGATTTAAAAGTTATCTTAAGTTATTTTCTTTAAGTCCTTACCTTTAATAATAAAGTTACTCTTCGTATCTTTAATCGATAAGCCTTTATTTATCTTACTAGCTTTTTATAGTTTCTTAAGAAGTTCCGAGTAACGATTTTAATTATAATTTAAACCTTTACTTATTATTAAGTAATTCTTATACGTATTATATTATTTATATAACGAAACGTAGTTAAAGAAAAGTACTATACCGCGGATATCTTCTCGATTAAAAGTTTTTAGTAACGTCTCGTAATACTTATAAAGAAATAAGTTCGTTATACTAAGAGATTAGATTAATATAACGATAATATATTCTAACCGTTTTATTACTTTATTTAAAGTATTACTAAAAAGACCGTTATTATTAACTTCTATATATATAAACGGTAGTTAATCTTAAGGCTTATATTACTTTAGAACTTTTTAGATAGTAACGTTACTTTTATTAAAGAAAAACGACTAATCGATTATT
The DNA here is from genome assembly GCA_029489945.1 of Nigrospora osmanthi. Classification (NCBI taxonomy): domain Eukaryota; kingdom Fungi; phylum Ascomycota; class Sordariomycetes; order Amphisphaeriales; family Apiosporaceae; genus Nigrospora; species Nigrospora osmanthi. The sequence goes on from CP120501.1 coordinate 42,902, forward strand.
TATTAGAGATATATATACTTATTCGAAGGTATTATCGTAATAATTATTCTACTTAAGATCTAATTAAAATATTTTACGTTAACTAAGTTAAGAATTAAGAAGAATAAAAAGAACTTATAAGTATAAAGCTTAAAAGAATAACGGACCTTTTACGTTTCTTACTTTTATTAAATATAAAGTTCTCGAGAAAGAAGTTAACTACTTTTAAAAGTATACGAAACTTTAAAGTAACTATCTTATTATTATCCTCGATAAGAGTTATAAGATATACCGTTTCGTTCGCTTTTATAATATACTTAACGTTATCGCGAAATATTTACTATTACGATTCTAATAAGTAAGGTAACTAATATTACTTAAAGTAACGAGAAGATATTATAACTTAAAGAATTTATTAATTAAAGAATAAAGAGAAGTAAGAAATGTTTAATTTATATATATATATGTTATTTTAAAAGACGAGAGAGACTTAAGTATAGTATTATAAAAGAAAAGAATAACTATAAACCTAGTAATAGTAGTAATTAATATAATAAATATAATAAAAAAAAGAATAATAAGATAATACGAAAATAACTTAGTTAAGCCCTTATATATATTTATAATAAAAAAACTAATCACGGTCTTATAACAACTAGTTATAATATTAAACCGTTATTTAATATCTATAATTACTAATATATACTACTCGTTAGAAATATTTACGTTCCTTCTTTCTTAATTATATATATAATATTATATAAGCTTTTAAACTTTAAGTTATATATATAAAAGTATTTATTCCTTTTACTACCGGCTTTAAGCTTCTACTATAACATTAATAATAATAATAATTACTATACCTTATCTTATAATAAAACACTACTTATATACACACTTTTATTACGAACCTTTATACTTCTTACTTTTCTATATACCTTTATCACCCTTTAATTAAGAATTATCACTATATTTAGTAACTAAATCGGCTTTATAAGCGGCTTCTTTATCTTTTTTAATACGATAAAAGCGTTAAAGACCTTTTAAGATACTATTATTAAAGACTTTAACGATACGTTATAAAACGTCGACGTAAGAAGGCTTAAGCTACCTTTAATTCTTATAATAAATATTAATTATAAGTTTATAAAAGTCGTTAATTTACTAGAGAACTTAATCCTTACTATTATAGAAAACGTCGTTAAAGGTTATACCGATATTATTAACTTTATAAATATAATCGTTAATATTATTAGTTACTTTATAACTAAATAAACCGCTTTTAATTAAGATATTACTAAGATCGTGTACTTATTACTTAGCTTTAATAAGGAAGTAGCTTTTATTAAGACGGTAAATATTAACTTTAACTAGTAAGTTACTTATTTTTTTAATATCGCGATATAAAAATAAGTTAATAAGTTTTATAATACTTTTATTATTATAATTAACACCTTATACTTAAATAGCCCTCGGGAAGCGTTAATATTATATATCTTCTCGGGTAGTAACTTTTATATCTTCTTCTTTTATAACTACTTCGGTCTTAAACTATCTTATAAATATTTCGTAATAATTATCGTCTCTTAACTTATCTTTAATAAAACGCGTAGTTCGGAATAAAGTAAGAAGGTTTATTTTTATAAAATTTATATTAAAGAAAGTTAACTCGATAACTACTTTATAATTTTAATCGGTTAGTTCCTTTATTAACGAAGATTAAATATAATTTTCTTTAATTAATATTTTTAAAGTTGTACTACTACTATTAAAAGGATATATAATACTATATAAATATATTATAACTTTTATATAGATATTAATAAGATTAACACCTTAAAAAACGATTATAACCCTCGAGGAGTACTACTTTTATTATTATATAATAAAGGTAAAGAAAGCTCGATTATTAAGATCTTATTATAGCTTACCTTAAACGCGTATAACGATAAGATCTAACTAAAAAGAACTAAGAGATCTTTTAACCGTTACCTTATACCTTAATAAGATAATATTATAAATAACGATATAGTAGTTTAATTAAAAGACGTATATAATAAGGTCCCGATCGAGGAAATATATACGTTTTTAATAAGACTTAAGCTTATTACGAATAATAAGAATTAAAAGATAAGTTACTAAGACGTTATCTTAAATATTATCTTTAAATACACCGTTTATAAACTTATTAAAGGCTTAGATTTTAATATAATCTCTTTTATCTTTAAGAAGACGATAAAGTAGCTAGTAATTAAAGAAAAGCTTATAATTTTTAACGATTTAATAGTAACGTTAAATAATAATATTAAAGTACGTTTAATATCTAATTATAAAGATAACTACACTTTCGTCTTTAAACTAGTATATTATTTTAAAGACGACTTAAAGCTTTAGCCTTTAATTATATAAACGCCTAATACGTACTTAATTATAATATACACTTTTAAAGATTAAGATAACCGGGAAGTAGTTAAAAAAGCCGCTTAAATATTTAAGATAATTGTTTAAACTTTTAAGTTATAGTAAGATACTTTTAATAAAGTGATTAACTAGATACCTTATTATTATAATAAGTTCTAATTATAACGGTATAAATATATAACTTTAAAAGTGATCCTCTAGCTATATAATATAAGTTTAAACTTTAACTTTATAAAGTAAGTAACACGTCTTTAAGTGATAATAACCGTGTAAACGCTACCTTAATTAACGCGTTAAGTAAAGTAGTTAACTTTAAAGTCGACCTTTTAAACTTTTATAACGTTATTTAATAATACTTAAAAAAACCTTCGTCGAGAAACTTATCGAAACCGTTATTACGTTTACTTTTTTATTTATTTTTATAACTACTTTTATAACTAATATTATAGTCTTTTTTATATTATTTAATATTTAAACTTAGCTTAGGCTTTAATTAATAGAAACCTCTTATAACTCTTAAAAACGTTAATAATATATTAAATCTTTTTACTAGTTCGTTTAAACCGAACTTACTTTTTATAAAAGAGATAACTCGACGAGGACTTAAAAGCCTCGAGTTATTAACGCTTAATTATCGACTAAAAGCTTCTTTTAATATTAACGCCCTTTTTATAATACCGTAAACTATATACCGAACGATAAAAAGTATAGTAAGAGTACTTAAAGTTAATTCTTTAAAGACTATCTTAGTAATAATCGTAAAAGAAGATAACTAAATTAATAATTAAGTTATTACACTTAACGACGGATTACTAATACTTAGTAAACTAATTAATAAAAGCTAAAGAAATCGAGCTTATAAGAAAGATCGAGAAAGACGAAAAGAGCGGTAAGTTATAAAAGAAGCCGTAAAAGAAACTATAATAATAGTTATAACTAAACGAATATTATATAAAGCTCCTCTTTTTATTAATTAAAACGATCCCGATATTAATATAATTATAAGTAAATACCTTTAAGTTGGTATTATAACTAAAAGGAAGTATTATAAGTAATTAAAGATATTAAACTACTCGTTTAAACTTACCGATATTATTAAGGCTTTTTACTTTAATATCGATAGTTTTATATTTAAATAAACTAATAAGTAAAAAGTAAGTATCTTTAATTAAAGTAACCGCTTATCGTATATAAAAGTTAAAGATATTAAAGCTAATACTTTAATTAAACTTATCTTAGTTACACTTATTAATTAAAGAGGTTAAGACGATATAAAATTATATATAAGCGTGTTATAAAATACTTAACGATAAAACTAACCGACGTAAAAAACTAAAGTTAAGCGGTACGTGTAATAAGTTACTAATCGTGACTTAACCGAACTAAATTAAAAAGATAATATCGATAAAGATATTTATAATTAAAAATATAAAGGACGATAATTAAAATAACTTAATTAATAAGAGGTATTTATAAGGCTTTTTTATAAGAGTATAGTTACTCGCGTTATATTTTAATTTACGATATTTTTCCTTTTTTTTTCTTTTTAACTTATATATTTATTACCTAACTAAAAGACGGTTAAGACGGGGCTAAAGATATAATTTTCGATAACTAAAGTTTTAATTAAAGTTATATACTTATAAATAAGTACGTAACTTACTTTTAAATAAATAAAAACTAAAGATTATTTTCTTTTTCTTTTATTTTTTTAAAATTATAATATTATATTAACTTATATTACTTAACGATTTATTAATAACCTCTTTTTTATATACGTGTTAAAGATATCCTTAATTAAAGATATTTACGTCTTAAACTTATAATATACCCTCACCTTAACTACGGATCGGCCTTACGACTATACTTTTCTACTAGACACTTTACCCCTTAGTGTTTATTTATTTTAATAATAATTAAGTTAATTATAAGTTAAATATATAATAAGTAATTATAAAAGTAATATAAATATAGAAATATATAATAATAAAGTTTAAATTAATTAAAAGTTTAAAGACTTTTTATTACTATATTTATTTTAAAAAGACTTAAAAATAACTTCTTACTTTTTCTTTCTTTTTTTAATTATTATTTTTATATTTTAATAAAACCTTTTTAGTTTAATAATAAGACTATCGTTCTTTAAATTATAATAAAAAGTAATCTTAAAGATAAGTTTTTTATTAAAGCTTTTTTAAAAAAAAAGTAAAATTTAATATTACTTACTTATATTATATATAACTATTAATAAAGTAGTTTTTAAATTATAATAATTTAACTTCTTTTTATAAAAAAACGAACTTAATATTTATTTATTAATTTTATTTTAATAAGTATTTTAATTAAGTAATTAATAACTTTTTTCTTTTTATTATAAAATTAATAATATTTAACGTACTTAAAATAAACTACTTACTTATTACTAATTTAAATAAAAATTAAAGCTATTATAATCTTAATAATATATCTTTTTAGTATTATAAAGGATGTTATAATGATTTATAAGGCTTTTAAATATATCGGTAAAGCTTACTAAGAAACGTTATTAAATACGCACCTAATAGCGTATAGTCACGTGATCTGCACCACATATATATATAACATACCCGCCACATACTCTTATATATACTTCTTTTCTCCTTAATTAATTCATGTCAACTACTATAGCCACTCCATCCTAACCCAGCTATGCTGGCATTTAATAGCTATTATCAAGATTGTTCGGGAGTGACTCAACCAACTCAATCACCTTGTGGTCCACCAACGCTGCGCAGTAGCGTTCTGCCATGGCCCAAACTCGTGCCTTTGGCTGCATAGTGTAGGGCGACATAACCCAGCCGATACCGGTCAGCAGGTTTTTCTTATATTCTCTTAGCACTTCCTTATCGTCGGCCCCTATTAATAAGGAGGATATTCCACAACTTCGAAGCATGTCGCAGTAATGCTCGAGGATAGACAGCTCGTGACGACGCCGATCTTCGACCGAAAGGGAGCCGGTAATAAAATAAGCCACATCGTGAAAAGCCGATCCTATATGGGCGGTCTGCCAGTCGAGGAAACATAGCTTATCCTTTTCGTCGATATAAGTGTTCCAAGGGTGAGGGTCGCCGTGTAGGACGCAAGAAAATCTCGGGTTCTTCGATCGGAAGTGCTTCTTGAGCGCGGAAATAGTTCGCTGGCCAGCCTTAATCTCTTTCGGCACCTCGGGTCGGTTTTCGCCGCAAACTATCGTGTCCCACTGGTCAGAGAGATCGATGATGGATTGCTCGTATATATCCGGCGTCAGCCGCGGGTGGTCTTCCAGCGTCTTGCCCCAGGTCGCCGCGTGTAACACAGCGAGCTGAGTGACGCCTTCCTTGACACGTTTTACGTCCCATGGCTCGATGCAGTCGGGGAAGCGGCATCTTTTGCTCAAATCCTCCATCGCCAAAACGGCCTGGAAGGGCTCTGCGCTTGTTGCCGATCCCCAAATGCGAGGGGTTCGTAGATCTCCGTCCAACGACCGCGGCACGTCATTGAAGAACTCAACTTCACGCCTGTACAGGCGTTGAAGGATACCAGCCCATTCTTGCGCCATCATCTGCGGGTTGAAGGAGCCCTTGAGGCAAACATCCTTGGGGGGGTTTGTTCCGTCACGTTCGACGCCGTTTTGGTAGCTGATAGACACGAAGACCTTAGACGCAGTCTCATTTAGCGTTGCCTTGCGGATTGTGAAAGAGGCTACTTCGCGTTGGAGAATTCTGCTCAACCACGAGGTAGTAATCCCCTCGGGGGCGGTTGGCGTTAGGGTATCGGACGTGTCAGTGGAGAATTTCAACATGGTGTTTCAAGCCCAAGGGAGGGCAGCGAAAATCTCGCTGGGATGGGAAGACCAGCAGTAATTAGTGATGAATGCGAAAATACGAAGACAAGTCACCGGGTCGCGCCATTATATAGCTATTCCTTACCTGTCAGCTGATGTCAGCGCTATTCCGATAATGCGTTTAGTTTAAAAGAGGAGTCTAGATCCACAGAAATGGGACCCCAACAGGCCACATAGAAGGACCTAATGTCGGTTACGCGATTGAAACGTAAGATGCTATACCGCTTGGCGTGTGCGGGGGCTTACTGCGAGGTGCACATGCATCAGTCGGGCGATCCTTTTCAAGTCAAACGTAATCGCCGCGGCCATTCATTTTATTTGTAGAATCCCTATGTTCCGAGGCCAATAAGAGAGCTCGCTAATGGCATTCGGCACTCGGGCACTGGGCCTCCCGTGCGGTGAGTACATTTGCGTACTTTAGTGGTTTGGCATGCCACATCGAGTGATCTTAAAACGCTACAGTTCCGATCACGCCATCAGACACAACCTCAGTGTTTGATTTCAAAGAAAGCGCAATATTCAAAGGCCTCGTTAAGGCACCGGCGTCCACCGTTCTTAATATTTACACCCTGATCGCGTGGTATTGGGTCTCTCTAAACCACGTTATGATTCTCGACGATGACGGAATTACTTCGCACATATAGTAACAGCACTACAAGGTTGGATCAAAAAGTCGTCAAGTCTCCGCATTGTGTTCCTTTGGTTGGGAGCTTGTCATCACGTGAATACCGAATATCAACTAATTAGATCAGGTTGCGCCGCTACCGCTGTGTTCCCTTAGTGGTATTCACGAGCAAGGCTGCTAATGAAATAATAGTCTAACGACAGTAACTAAATAACTTCGCTATGCATGATCTATATAGTTAATCCTTCATGTTTCAATCGATGCTTACTCACGCCTGTTAACTCTAGCTCCGCTTTCCTTCTGCATGATTGCCGCCCCCTAGCGAATCGTGACATCTACACTTCATTGCCAAAGTCATCTCCTCTTTCGATTTGATGTTATTTACTAGGAGTTAGAATGTTCGGAGAGTTATTCGGTAAATCGCTGTGATGTAAAGCCTATGTGGTATAATCTAAAGGCCTTACGTATCGCCAGGGATAAAATTTTAGGGCTGCGAATGTGTTACAACAGTTAAGTTACTTATCCCCTTCTTTACCACTCACTAGAGCGCTGCTGAGCTACATAGGATAGAAGAGCCGAGCGCCGTGCCTAAACTCTGCCCAATGCGATTAGATGTCATGTAGCTAATTTATTACATGAGGTATTGTTTAATGGTCTCGGAAAGCACCGCCAGGTTCTAGGCCACGATTCATCTTGAGATTAAGTTGGAAAACTTGCAACGGGCAAGGGTTGTCCTGTGCTTATCGCTTCCGTGTTATCTCGTAACGGGTGTACAATTTGGCTCTGATCTATTACGTCAGTCAGGACAGTGACACCGCGCTTGCCCAGTGCTCACGAAGACCTGACACCTGAGATAACAAGGAGCTGCGGCGAGCGCCACTACGATACCAGTTTCGTGAAATAATGCACAGCTCTCACGGCTGTTGGTACTAAGGCCTACAGCAAGCACCTACTAAGCCGGTGGAGACAGCGACCTCTGCCCTGGCCCAGAGGGTGTGTTGGGTCCCGCTAGTCTCGGAACGTCCCTCGACCCGGGAATCAAGTGACCTCTTCCCAACATAGAACAGAAAAGGCTTGGGCATTACGTTCGGGTAGTTACGCGGGCCCTGGCGCCGGGCACCGAGTTCGTTAGTAAAGACAGCCCATAGACCACCCTTTTGCATCACAGGCGAGATGGAGGTAAAGTTGATGAGCGAACAGGCTCTCGTCGAACGTGTTACGGGTGACCAATTTCTCCAAATGAAGCTAGGGTCTACGTGGTCTGCTGTGAAGGACTCCGGTGTTGGACAGGCACCATTTAGGGTATTGAATGGTGTTGAACAGAGGTTTGTTTGATGTGTTATTTTAAGAGAAACAAGCATCTTAACCGGTGGAGGGAGGAGATTCCCTTATATACACATGAGGGGGTGACAGGTGTAGTGGTGAGACCGAGTATTCTTCTAACTTAAGGTTTTCAATCACGTGACCTGTTTTATAAGGCCGTACTTAGGTGTACACATATGAGGGTAGACTGCCTCCATCCATCTGTCCGTAATTATCCTAATCTACCTTTTTTGACTTCAAAATCAGGCGTGAGAGGATGTGCAGCAATACGAACCAACCAGCTTACGCGTAGCAGCTCAGCACCATCCTCCAAATTGCTGTGGTCGAAATGCTCCAAGCGACATTACACAGGGGTCTGTGGTCAGTCACACCGGAGGCGATGTGGTGGCCGCATACTGCGCCGGCACCATCACGGGCGAGGCCGCCTGGAGGCTCGCATATACTAAGGGCGTCGCCTTCCCAAGGCTGGCTCAGGCATCGGACCATGCCAAGAGCGCCATGCTTGCAATTGACCTGTCCGTGGAGGAGGGCAGCCCTACATCCAAGCCGTGAAAGCGGGCCGTATGGTCGTGGGCTGCATCACCTCGCCCGAGTAAAACACGCTGTCGGGCGACGCCGACGCTGCTGAGATTTTTCAGGACTTTGCATCCGCGCGTCTAATACGTGTGAAGACGGCATACCGTTCGCTTCATATCGAAAGTGCAGAGCCTTGATTTGTCTTGCCACCCATGCGAGCGACGGGGCCACGGCTCGCGGACATACGCAACCACTGGACGGCGTCGGGCCGTCTCATGATTCAGCGCCGAATTGCCACGCGGAGATGCTGGTGGAAAGGCCTTGGAACGCTCGTGCGTTTCTCCGACGCCTTCCGGGAGATGGTTGCTGCTGGTGTCGATGTAGTGGTCGAGATCGGCCCGCATTCGGCGCTCCGGGGGCCTATCCAGCAGATAATGAAGCAGTAAGATGGCATCGAAGCCGTCGTGTGTCGCCCACTTTTATCGCGGTAGCGGGACAATTAGTAGGCCGCTCTGGATTGCGCTGGATTCTCCCTGATCTAGAGCATATCCGTACGCATGGCGCGCTTCAACGGCTATGAAGGTTTCCACTGCAAACCCTCTGGCCAACCTGCCACCCTACACGTGGACGCAAGGCTTTTTTTTTTCTTTTTCGGTGGCCAAGCCGCGCTTGATATACGCGCTGCCCAATCCAGCGTAGCCGCGCCACGACCTCGTTGGTGCGCCCATGCTGTGCTTCGGGGACGACAGGTGGGTTTGGCGGGGGCGTCTGAGGCTCTCAGAAGAGCCATGGATGCTGGAGCATGTTATTGGTGACCAAGTGCTCTATTCGGCTGCCGGTTTCCCTGCAGTCTTTGAGGGCACCCATAAGCTGACGGACGCGCGTAGGCCAGCCTCCGCCTTCACCATCTCTTTCTTTGAACTGCAAGCGGCAGCCGCGACTCCCCACGACGGCGCACTAGAGGCATTATTGATATTGCAACTTGCCACAGACAAAAAAGGCAGTGGGGGGTGGCTCCGCTTCAGCAGATCTACACTGGCCAGTCACGACGGGTTGGTTCGGCAGAACTGCCAAGAGAAAATCCGCATCACATTCGAGGCGCACAGGGAGTCCAGCGGGACTTCGCAAGACGCCTCTCGTGAGGAAGAATGCTGCTGCGACTACTTGAATATCAGGGAGACGCTCTACACCACCGCCCAAAAGCCGCGTGTCGTCTACGCTAGCCGCCACTGGGTTAGGCTCAACCACTGGCCGGCCTTCCAGCTGCTCAGCGACATTCACCGTTGCCGGCGGCTCAGGAGCGGGTTCATCATGGTACCGGCGACGGGGTTGACGTCTGTGGCATGCCGTGGCGGGCGGCCGCATGTGGTCCACCCTGTGACACTAGACGCACTGATACTGACCATGTCAGCGGCGGTAACGCAGCAGGCGCTGCCGCGAGTGCTGATGTTCGCCTGCGGGTTGGCTCGGTTTCATGTCCGAGCCGCAATACCGGGGTGGGACGGGGCGATTTTCCGCGCGTGCACGGTGACGCTCTTCCGCGGCCTCGCTTTGGCCGACGACTTGTCTTAGCTGCTGATGAAATGGTCCTGGCGGCTGCCGTACGGACGGTAACGGAAGGCATGACGCTGATACGTGGCGGAGGTGGAGGAACGAATAACGATCATTTCGGCGGTCGGAAAGCAGTGACCTGATGAGGCTGACAAGAACCTTTGAAGCGTGGTTGGAATAGTAGAAGCTTTGTCCCCTCCCCGGGCATCACTTGAATTCGCCTATGTTCAACAAATGTAACTAATAATGGGTGAAATGGATGTAAAAAGAAAAGACACCGAGACAAAAGATCGAGGCTTTCGGGAACGGTAATTCCGAAAGGGTTTTTGGATTTTTCGACGGGATGGCGCAGCAAGGAACTTCGGGTTAGCCACATTTCCTAAGCGGTACTTTTAGTGGAGAATTCGATACTTTCGATGTGCAGCGCCCGGGCTCCGATCTTTGTTTACCTCTAGCGCCAACGCGTTAACGCTGTGAAAACCTCACGATAATTTTCTAGCGTTGAAGCTGCTGCTGCGCGCGCGCGTTGGACCTCACGATGATTTTCTAGCGTTGAAGCTGCTACTGCGCGCGCGCGTTGGACCTCACGATGATTTTCTGGCGTTGAGGCTGCTGTTACGCGCGCGCGTTGGACCTCACGATAATTTTCTGGCGTTGAGGCTGCTGTTACGCGCGCGCGTTGGACCTCACGATAATTTTTAGCGTTGAGGCTGCTGTTGCTGCGCGCGCCCGGGGCGTTTTTACAAGGCTTCATTCGGCCAGCGCTGCATGGTAGCGTTAAGACAGGAAGTACTAGATCCCCTGCAGATTTGTACTGTGGAGACGTACTAGCCGTCTCTAAGTTCCTTACTGCGCCATCCCGTCGAAAAATCCGAAAACCCTTTCGGAAGCTCCAGTCCCGAGGCTTTCTAGCCCTCTATAAAGGAGTTCACGTGTGTCACACCATCGTCCGTCTTCAACAGCGTGCTTCAATAACCGTTTTCCCGAGACAACCGTCGTGGGGTTGCTCGGCCTCCCTTCCGTCTTCCTTCACCTCAGTTCTGGTGGTTATTGAAATTGAATTCGGGGGTTGCTGCGGGCTAGGGAACCCCCACAAGTTTGGCTAGGCGGTGAGCGCGCTGGCTGACTTCGCCAATGGCCTTTCCGTGTCTCTGTGAACCGCGCTCCGGACCACGGCTTGACTATAGGGTGTTGCTTTTCCTGGTTCACACCATCCTGGGAGCCGTGGCAGTGAAGTGAAATAGTTATGTTGTATGAGCCTTCAAGATTTAGTACGTTTGGTACCCAGGTATGGCTTTATATAGTGAGTAAATTGTGTTGACAGTGACGTGTTATGCAAAGCTTTCTTTTCGCCCGTCGCACACTAATAAGCGAGAACTAAGCTAAAACAACGATTACAAGCTCCTTTTGCAGAGGCCTTGTACATGAATACCATGAGTACTGCTCGGCCTCATCGGGAGAAGCCCTGGTCGTGTGGGGTACCAGATGTTTGAAATGCCCAGGCGTTTTACGCAGTGACGTCTTTAGCTGCCATGCTGAAAGCACCGTCCGCGATTCAAGCACATGGGGTCGTAAATGAAAGCTAAGCAAAGCCGATCAATTCCGGCTGATCAAACAAACTCTAAACGAGGTTGACAGAACATACTACGGGGTTTTAGGCCTCACCTTAAACCGAAGTAAGACAAGGGGTTCCTTGGCTCCCTAATTGGACTTGGTCTTAAACCTTAAAACCCCTGAGATCATTGCCCAACTAGGGTAATTCTAAGATCTTTACAGACAAACTCGCTATTGCGGACTTTAACGTCGCAGTTTTAGGAGTTCATCTATTATAAAAGGCTATAGAACGTCAGAGCTCGCTAGTTCAGTCTCAGTTATCAAGCCTCACTACTTTGTTCCATTTACTACGTCTTTGATTGTACCGGAGTAGCTAGTCTACTTCAGCCCGCCTATCTCTCTACTCTTTTTAAACTAGTCGACTCTGTGTGTTCAGCTAAATCAAGTTACTCACGTTTCACGATGCGCATCACTTACACCACCGCCTTTTTCACCGGCTTGCTGGCTACCAGCATCGCCATGAACGCGGACCCTGGCATTAGGACAGTGGCTAAGAGGAGCGAGCGCCTGGTACGCACCCCACCATTTGCACAATAAAAAGTCGTGACAGGCGAATTTGGAGATGGGGTTTTTTCCGTCGATGGTGGACAGAAGAGGGAAAGATCATGGGGAAACGCATACTGACCCATTCATGATAGGAAGCGAGACAAATACCCTTCTGCCGCCCCACGCAGGAGGATGCCCGCCTGGAGTGCTGCGACGGCGATGGCTCTAATTGCAAGATCGTGGCGAAGAGAAGTGAAGGACTGGTGAGTCACAAAAGGCAACCAAATTTTGATTCATTATGTAATCGAGAAGGCGGTGTTGCACCTCCCGGGTTAGGCCTCCTTCCCGATCCGGCCTCGCGCCACTGCTCACCCCTGTCAGCAACGCCCCATCCATATATATATTTCGTTCTTCTGGACGTCCCCCAGAGGTATTCTTGACTTCTTTCCCTTCTCTGTCGCATCCGGTTGTCTGTCTTCCCCTCATCTCTCTTCCAACCAGCTGACCCTCTATGGTGCGCGATCCGTGAGGCCTCCCCCCATCCGATCTCTACTCCTCCCCACTCACTTCAGCGAAGTCGCATCACATCCGCCTGGGTCTTCAATATGCCACCCTGATTTCATTCTTGCTTTACCAGCCCCGAACTCGCGCCCACGAGGACGAAGCTCTGACTCTGACTCTAGGAAAAAAACATGCCCATTCACATTCGGCCTGCCGATGCCGCTTTGCAGCCCGTTGACAATGGACACTGACCCTCGCATGTGCGCGTTGCGCTGCCACACTGAGGCCCTACTCAAATCTGGAGACTTCGGTTAAGTTCGACTTGATCGCCAAAAGCCACGCCAGTATACGGGCCCCATTATGGCTTGCATGCATTGATTGAGTCACATCCGGTTTTCGCCAGGGCTTCCGCCGGCTGTGTTGGATGACGCGTCAGCACCGCGACCGTTTCTGCGGCCTCTTGGACTCAGCTGAGCAACACCCATGTTGCTCGCCATCCCATCGCGCACTCACAGCCACTGGCGGCTTGAAGGCCACGTAAGCGCTTTGGCATGTTCTGCGAACCTCAAACGGCGAGGAACTCGTATCTGGTGGTAAGGTTGGATGCCGCGTCAGCGTTGTACCCTTCCATGTGGCCTCTTCAGGTGATACGACCCCAGGCAGTCTTGAGGCCATGTCAGCGTCGCGGCCTGTTCTGCGACCCTGAAACATCGGATTGATGGCATCCGTTCTATTTATATTTAACCGTCCACTCACGGCCTTTGCGGTTGTGACGGGTGCCGCATTGTTATCAAAGCCCTTTTTGGCCTTCTGCTTTCGACTAGGATGCTCGGTCTCGGATACGGATGAACAGCTAGCAGCGCTTATTCCTCAAATCCGATTCGATGGGCTGATAAGGTCTGGGGGGACAGGCTGGACTTCACGTCACGAATATGCCATCACATTTCGTTTCGGTCTCGGCAGTGACCGTTTTCCCCGTCCGAACTTCGACAGCGGGCGGTAGCTGCGCCTCCAGCCCCTTTGATGGTGCGACTTGGAGCAGAAATGGGCGCATGAGGTGGAAGCGAGATAGACTGGTGTTGGGCCTTTTGTCCCAAGGCAAACCAGCTAGATCAGAATATCACGCGGATGATGGAATTGCCAATAAGGAGTCCATTCCGGCAACGTGGGCATCTCTGCAGTATAAGTAAGCGGTCTCCTCGGAAGCCATGGCAGATGGAAAGATACCAAAGCATTTTACCGCTTCATTTTTACGGTGGTTCTGATCTCTCACTGAAAGCTACTATCATCGCGAGATTCGTCTTTTGCAAGAATCTTCCAAACACGTTGGTTTTTGTCATACTCCATCGTGCCACCATGTCTTTGCCTCCCGGGAATCCCACGATGACTACTGGGATTTCCAATATCCCACCCGAGGCCGGAGATCGTCAGACAATTTTCCCTTGTCCCATCAGCCAGACTCACTTCGGTCAATACAACTCAACTCAGTTATCACCTGGCGCTTGTTCGTCAAAGCCAATCTTCATCAATGATGACGAGGATGACAAAAACGGGATTCGTGAAGAGGGGAATCATTCCCCCGAGTGTGACGGTGGTACATCGTTTTGGAACTCTCCCAACCACATGGCCAAAGGCCCCCTCGGTCAGCGTGGCTATATCCCTCCGAATGGAAAGGTTGGGCTTCGATGGTCCTCATTAGGCTTCGGAGAGAACCTCCACAGCCACCACCACCAGCCTGCCAAGACCAGCGGCAATTCCTCCTTCGGAAGCTCTACTGAGACTGTTATGCCACTTCAACGACACAGAACACAGAGCTCTGTGACAAGAATTGACACGGCCCCAATGTCCAATGCCAACGATATTCTTGATCCAAGCAATTTGCTAGCAAGCCAAGAACAAAGCCCAATGGGAATACCTTGTCACTCTGACCAGCCTCATGCCCCAACCACCCTAGCCCGCTCCGCCTCTGAAGTCAGTGCTCCAGAACACATTATCTCGAGGCAAGAAGTTTCCACAGCAAGGTCCTCTGAAGCAACATCCTCGGAACTCTCATGCGGGGGGGTGGCAACCACTTCGGCTTCGGATAGGTCGGCTACCTCAATGGCCAGCAGCTTAAACCCATTTGGAAACTCACCAGGCAGCCAGCGAATTTCAGAGGGTCCTATACAGAGAATAGGAACGCCAATTGCTCACAGTGCGCACCAACGTACGTTTCTCGAGTCGCTGCCTGGGGAATATCCAGTGGACACAAGCTTCATCGTCAGTGCTTCCACTCCAGTGTATGCGCAACCTCCTGAGCCGACTGGCTGCCCGACAGAGTCGGTAAGTTTACCGGCTACCGGCTTCAATGATGCGGCGCACCCCAGGCCGAAACGGAAGAACCCAATGCGCAGTTCGGCCCGCGCACCAAGGGTCTCCCACAGCTGTTCTGCCCGTGCGACCGACGAGCTATCCGATGATCACATAACAAGCGACAGCGATCAAGAGAGAGGAGTTCCGCCACAAAAACGTCCCAAAAGAGTCAGGATTCCGAGCCTTCCAACATCAGGCCAGAGACGCCGGACAAGAAGGCCGCTGGGTTCGAGTCCCGCAACAGCTCTACCTCACCAAGCCCGGCCAACCTGTTTGCCTTCTGGCCCTACCGTATTTCGCGAATACTCACTTCCCAACACTAAGCTTCAATACGTCGAGGTCGACGGGGAAACCACCTTCCAAATACGGTTTACCTGGAATGCGTGCGATCATGCAGAGGATGCTTTAGGTACGGTCAAAAGCCAAGTCTCCCATCGGGGTCAAGGACATCGGCAACCAAGGGCACGCAACGCCAACGGAAAGCAGGCAGCCACCACAGACGGTATGTCCTAATTCCTTCTTATTTATACCCATGAGTTTCCTTTGGAAACTGACAAGGTGATAGATTCCAATATCTACGAAGTTGATCGCGTTCTGACTCGTTGGGGGAAACGCTACTTCTTGGTTCGATGGGCTGACAAGTCCTGCACCTGGGAACCCAAGAACAACATCGGCAAGGATCTTCTGACTGAGTTCGAAGGCCAGTTCGAGGGTATCCAAGATGGAGCCACGATTGCCGATACTCGGCAGACAAGAGGGAAATTCCAATACTTCTTAAAGTGGGAAGGACGGCCTGAGTCCGAGAACAGTTGGGTAGAGGAGTCAACCTTAAGCCCGAACTTACTACAAGAGTATTGGGCCGTGTTTGGAGAAGAAGGATCGCGACAGGTTTGATCTATAGTTCCGGTGTACATCAGCCATCTGACGGAATAACACAGCCATAGTGTACTTTGGTAGGTCTAGTCTGCTGCCTAGCGGCGCCACCACCAGGGAGACGAGAAGCATCCCTAGGGATCCTGTGGTAGTATTAGTGATTTCATTCGCATAAATTCTGCTGGTTGGGAGTGGCTTATTGTTTGTCGTTGTCAGGAACAATTGGGTAAGGTCGGCTGGATGTCCGTTATTCATGTTAATATTTACAGTATTAGCCGCGAGAGAGTGTGTCTCTACCCAAGTGCCCGTGGTTTTGCGGAGTGCGATTCAGTAAGGTAATGCTCATAGTCATCGGCGGCCTGGACCGTCATGTAGTGGTCCGGGCCAAGCGAATGACGGCAGAAGTCGATGTAGGTACGCGCATCCGCGCAACTCTGCGCGTGCTGGCCCGCGGCGCGGCTGATCTGCCAGCGCTTGCTGCAAGTCAGAGCGAGGTCAAAGGGCTCGGCAGAGGGGTTAAGATGGGTCAACAGGTCCTCGACGACAGGGGCGGCGCCGTAGATGCGCTGCGTCAAGTAAATCTAGGCCGCCGTTATGTTGACCGAGAATCGATCGGATGTCCACCCCAGCGCCTGCGACCTCTCGGCGAGCGGCATCACGAAGTCGCGGTTCACACCGCGGGACAAATCCGAGGCAAGCTCGTTGAGCAAGGGGATAGGTTCTGAGGGTTGGGCGGTCGTTGGGCAGGGGTCGGACCACTGCCATAACATGTCGGAATACCGGGCCACGAGATCCCAAGCGCCGTCCATCAACCCGTATTTGGAGGCCGTGGCCTGCAAATGGCGAGTGAGAAAAGAGAAAGGATGCGCTGGCGACAGCACAAGACACAGCGCGTGATGGGCGTACTGGAGGAATATGGCGGCGAGCCCTGGTAAGCCATGGTTCGCGAACAAGAAAAGGCACGCGACAAGTCGTAAAGGGAATCTTGTGTCGTGGGAGGCAATGCTGAGTCGGAATTGGCCGAGGGCGCCATCGAGCAAGTGGAAACCTGCCGCCAACTGGCATTGGTGTATCTGGAACACGGCTTGGTTGACGGAGAAGAACCAAGATCAGCGGTCCAGTGCCATTTCGGGTGAGGGGTCAACTCTCCTCACGCGCCTCTCGGTGTTCCCACAGGTAGCCAGTAGAGAGCAGTGCAGGTAGGTGGCTTATGCAGATTTTAAGGTTACGTAGGCTGTTAGGCAGTCCTAGGGGCGTAAGAATCGTGGTAGGGTACCTCGGGGCTCCAAGTGGCACCTGCGAGGCCTGGCAACAAACTACCCCGCACCAGAGTCAAGGCTTGGAGGTCCTGGTTTCTCCTCCCTCCGCTCGTTCAACTCATTTCCTATCAGCGCCGGCACAACGACCGGTTGGCATGCAGCGCTGACGTCGAGGCAATAGCGCTTACCTGCACTTGTTGATTTGCCAGTAGTAATGCCGCATCTCCCACTCCCCACTGTAGCCCGTTCATCTCACTCGCTGTGTTGCTAGACTTCGAAACTCGCTACGCAATTGAGCCATCGCCCTCTGTACCTTGATTCAAGGTACCTGCACTCGGCGCGTCACATACTTGGCAAGCATGAGTGCCAGCAGCACCCATTAAAACACATACCAAAAGGGCTATAGGATACTCAGTCTGGGCAACGGGTCGGTCACGGTAGTTCGATCCGCCTGTCTCATTTACGGCAATCCTACAGGACGTGGTATTTTATCCATATTGCCTTGCCAGCGGCCTCTCTTGTCAAAGGGGGTCCTATATATGTCCTGGTTGAAGGGCGTGCATCACCACTGCATTCGCCTTGCCTGCATTACGGAGGGGTTCCTTATGCTAGGAAAGCCTTCCGGCTTGCAGGGAGCCTGCGCCTAGTCAATTACGACATTAATTCACTGAAGCATTGGTTACAATGGCGCATTAGTACTCTGCGCGGTATAGACTTAGGGGCCAGGTAAAGCTAAGGCACACGACAGGGTTGGTAATTAGCTCCCTGCATCAACCCCCCAAAGCTTCAGTCATGCCCTTAAACGTTCTGGCATTCAGGGCAAAACCGGCTGGGAGTCGCCGACAGGAGCCGCAGCTCAAACCCGACGGCGTCTCGTGTAGAGCGATATCCATCTTGGCTATCAGCGGGACATCCGTTTGATGTATCCCTTATACAACACCTTCAAATAAAGAAAAAATCATCGACTGACTAGATGGTAGAAGTAAAATAGAAAACAGCAGCCCACGCAGCGGGAGAAGAATAAGCAGGCCTTACTGCTCGTCAGAGTACCTAAAGGTACAAATGGCAGTATTAAACGAATCAACGGAAAGCCTAAGATATAAACGCCTTCAATATGGGGGCGTTTGCTAATGAACAAATTATTTAGCTTAGTAGACATACAAAGCGCTGTATACGTTTACTCTGCTATAGAAAGGGATGTTGTAAGCTCCATCATAGTATCCATCGCATTTGTATGGTCACAACTGGGTATTTCCCCCTCAATTGTCTCGACCTTGTCGTACTTCCCCTGCATAGCGTACGTCGCTGCGAGGGACGCCATGCTCGAGATCGTGTCGGGATGCCGGTCGCCGAGCACCGCCTTCCGTAGCTCCAGCACTTCCACTTTGATCTTCGCGGCCTCGCCGTACTTCCCTTGCAGATGGTACGTCGCTGCGAGGGACGCCATGCTCGAGATCGTGTCGGGGTGTTTCTTCCGTAGAACCCTTTTTCGGAGACGGAGCTTCCTTCCTATTTATTCTTTTCTGACACCTACTGTTAGTGCCAGCCTGCTATTCACTGCTATTTCCTTAACAGCCCTCCAACGGCGCCTCAACGCCAACCCAGAGGCCCGATGGACTCTGGGACCATCGTCGTGATGGCCTCACCTTCCCGCGAGGACACCAACGACGAGGTGATGACGGGAAACGACCCTCCCGACCACCTCGAAGAAACGACTCCCACTTATACGCATAAGAGGAAGCGAACGGGGCAGAATGAGGCCCCTGCGAACGGCCCACTGCGAAACCGAAGGAAGGTCGACGACACTCGAGAAGCTTCGACGACGGAAGAAGCCGCGACCACCGTCCAAGCACACCAGCCAGCTTCGGACGCACTGACCCCGATCTTACGCGATATGGACAAACGGCACAACACCCGACGATCGGTGCTCACCAAGATCGCCCACGCCCTAGACAGCATTCTCGAAGAATACTGCGACGAAGACAAGGAACTAGCTGCGGAGATTACGAAAGGCTTCACGGCGTTCCTACAGGCCAGGATCGGGGACACGACTAGCCCCCGCCCGAACGAGCGCCTCCTACCGGAGGGCGGCCCGACCCGTGCGGAGCCTCTCGGGGCCCACACCCACAATTGGGCCGACATCGCCAGAGCGGGACAGAAGCCACTGCCTCAAGACGTTGCAAACAAGCGGACCCAGCAAGCGAATCAACGAGAGGACCTCCGAGTTCTCGTGAGAATCCCGGAGGAACACCGAAGCTGGGCACATGCCCAATACAATTTTGCTCTACGACAGGCCGTATGCAAGACCATGGATCTATCCCTTGTGGACGTTCCTGATGTCTACCATACGGCTACCGGCGTTGCCGTCCGTCCGAGAAACAAGGAAACGAGGGAATTACTCCTCCGAAGAAAGGAAGAACTTGCGCGAAGCCTTCGAGCGGATGCAGTCGAGGTCCCGATCACGTGGGTGAACTACGTGGTTCCCGGCTGCCCGACGCACCTTTCGAACGTATTCGGCGAGACGTTCGAGACCACTCCCCTCCTACGAGAGGAAGTCGTTGCGCAGACCGGTATCGAGCCAGTGAGCGTGCGATGGTCACGTCAGGAGCCAGTCCCCGGGACGAACAAGAGATCATGCATCGTCTCGTTCCTCCAGAAAGTGCGCCCGTTCCGGCTCTTCGCAGCGAGCGGGCCCGCCCGGTTGATCGAGAAACGAACTCTCCCCAGCCGACACAACCCAGGCTGCCAAGGGTACCACCCGAGCCGAGTCTGCACACGAACCGATAGATGCGAGAACTGCAGCGCCCGGCTCCCGGCGGGACACAGCCACCCGCAGCCATGTCAGGACCGCCCGCGATGCGCAAACTGCTACGGGCCGGCTCCCGCGAACCACGAGAACTGTCCGGCGAAGCCGGTCGCAAAGAATGGCAAGCTCGTACGCCCTACGCGAAACGAGCTTGCGAAGATCCGCCAGACGGGTAGCCTGCTCTACAAGGCAGCCCAATCTCAAGGAACAAGCCAGGGAGACAACACGCAAGACGAGACCAGACAGGATACTGACAGGAACACCGCAGATGTGGCTATGGAGGACCCTACCCACACGCCCCTAGATTTCTTAGGAAGACGGCTCCAGCCCAACCACGAAGACAAGCCGAAGCGCAGCCTACGGAATGTTCCACGCGTCGACTACAGCGTGCTTGGCCGTATGGGCACTGGAGACGATGAATAGAGCAAACTTTCGGACACACCCGACACGCACCAGGTCAGGACGACAAGTCCTACAGGTCGCGCAGGCTAACGTGGGCAAGTCACCGCCGGCACACACGGCCTTGCTACAACAATGCTGGGAGGACCACATCGACGTGGTCCTCGTACAAGAACCATCCGTTACGAACGACGGCCGAAATAGATTTAACTCACACCCAGGCTACAGTGCTTACGTTCCAGTCGATAGCTGGGACGGAATCGCCTCTCAGCCTCGGGTCATGACCTATGTCAACAGAAACAGCAGGCTTAAGACGAGGCAAAAGAGGCCTTGGTCATCTAGAGACCTCCTATGGCTCGAGATCGACCACTCCACCTTCATTAACGTGTATAAGCCCCCACAGGAACCGCGAAACCAGACGACACAACTCCTCCTAAATCTACAACCGCCACCCCGCTGCATAGTCGCAGGGGACTTTAACGCGTGGTGTAGTGTCTGGGACCCAGACGTGCCCCAAACTCGAAACGGGGGAATCGAGATCCACGAATGGGCCACTGCGAACGGGCTCAGCTACATTGGCGGGATAGGAATCCCAACACACCTAGCGGGACGAACTATCGATCTGGCCTTCTCTAACATCCCCTTTGCGACGGCAGAAGTGGACCC
Organism: Nigrospora osmanthi; assembly: GCA_029489945.1. Classification (NCBI taxonomy): domain Eukaryota; kingdom Fungi; phylum Ascomycota; class Sordariomycetes; order Amphisphaeriales; family Apiosporaceae; genus Nigrospora; species Nigrospora osmanthi. The sequence goes on from CP120501.1 coordinate 64,135, forward strand.
GAGGCTACAGACAGGGGCAGACCACGAAACGATCCGAATTTTGATCCCCAGGCGTGACCAGACATCGGGAACGCAGCTCCGGTATTCGATACCTTTGCCGGCTTGGTTGAGCTAGGCGTACAAAGCCTTACGCCACTCCCCCAGATACCGACGACGGAACAGCTGGACCAACAAACCACGGAGCTCCTAGGCCTCTTACGCAGGGCGCTAGAAACTGTCGGGAAGCAGCCAGCCAAGAACGGGCGCCATGCGCCATGGTGGACCGACGCCTGCCGGGAAGCTCGGGATGCATTCCGGCGAGCAAGACGACAGCACCAAGGGGACTGGAGGCACCTAGAAGAACGAAGACGCTTCTTTACGGTAGTGCGAAAGGAGAAGCGGGAGTATTGGCGACGGCAAATCGACTCGATCCAGTCCGACAAGGACCTATACAAGGTCGTCCAATGGCACAAGCTGCAGCCCGCCTTACAAGCGCCTCCCCTAGTGATCGAAGACAAGACGATTGAGGACACAGAAGAGAAGGCGCATGCCCTGCGCAAGGCTCTCCTAGAGCGGTTCACGGACGCCGAGGACCTCGAGGACGACCCTCTCGAGATCCCGACGGTACCCCGGCGCACCCTACCTTGGAGTACCTACATCTCTAGAGACGAGCTTACAGCCGCCACGATCGCGGTCAAGAGCACATCGCCAGGGGCCGATGGCATCTCGGTAAGGTTATTGAAAGCGTGCTGGGAGGTCATCCAAGAGCCGGTACGATCTCTCTTCCAAGCCTGTCTACGGGTAGGACACCACCCACGCCCATTCCGCACAGCCGAGGTCGTGATGCTTCGGAAGCCGAACAAGAAAGACCTCTCGAACCCCCGCTCCTGGCGACCGATCGCGCTCCTTTCCTGCCTCGGGAAGGGCCTCGAGAGGCTCGTAGCGCGACGAATCGCGAACATTACGCTCCTATATAAGGTAGTCAGCCCTCAGCAGGCGGGCGCCCTACCCACACGGGCAGCCTCCGACCTCCTCGCCTGCCTAACACACGAAATCGAGCACTCCTTAGAGAATAGGGGCACGGCCTCGATCCTCACTGTGGATGTAAAGGGCGCCTTCGATGCCACTCTTAAGCGGCGGCTCATGCTCCGCATGAGAGAGCAGGGATGGGCCACCCAGCTGGTCAAGTTTGTGGGCTCCTTCATGGAAGAAAGACAAGCACGGATCCGACTCGAGGACGTCACAACAGCGTCACAGGCGATCCAATGCGGCCTGCCACAAGGATCGCCCGCGTCCCCTGTCCTCTTTCTTCTCTACATCGCAGATATTCTGCTCGAGGACACAAGACACCGGTTTGGATATGCGGACGATATATGCTTCTACCGGACAAGTAAGTCCCTTCACGATAACGCAAGACAGTTAGCGAACGACCTAAACGATGTCCTTAACTGGGGCAAGGAAAACAAAGTCACAATCGACCCGGAGAAAAGCGAGCTGCTCCACTTCACATGCGCAAAGAACCCAGGGGAACTCCCTAGCGTGACGGCGCGGGACCATGGGCTGACTATACACGCCCGGGACCAGTCCGTACGATGGCTCGGCGTCTGGTTTGACTCGAAGCTCCGGTTTACGGAACACGTGAAGAAGTGAGCCGCACAGGCACGGATTGTCGTACAACACCTCCGGAGCCTAGCCAACACCCAGCGAGGACCTCCACCGAGGGCCCTTCGTAAGGCTATCTTCACCTGCGTCCTTCCTGTCCTCACCTACGGGGCGGAGGCATGGTATGAGGGACGTACGAAGATCCGGAGGAACGCAAGCCGTACACTCAGCATGGAAATACAAACTCGACAAGAAGCCCATATGGACGAGATAGACAGAGTCCTACGAGAAGCCATACGAGCCGTGCTACCCGTATGGCAGACAACACCAACGGCCACTTTACACAGGGACGCAGGGGTCCCTACGGCACGGATCGCGCTGGAAACGGTGTTCTATCGCTTCGGACAACGGCTCCAGTCAATGGACAAAGACCACATGCTGACGGCGCGTACAGCGCTGCGGCCGTACCCCCCTGGTATTGGCTATGGCTCCCTACAACCAGCGCGGACCAGGCTTCAGAGAGCCGCTAGACTCCTGCCCGGCATTCCGAGGCCATACTATCTCCCGAAGAGAGACACGCCGAAGCAGGAGTCGCAGAAGGACAAGAAGACAGCGGCGAAGGAGTTCGCCGCATGGCAGTCAAAGCTTCCCGATACCCACCTTGTCGTTTTCTCGGACGGGTCAAAGGGACCGGACGAGGCAGTCGGCTGGGGTTTCGCCATCTACAAGGATAAGCGGAAAATTAGCCAAGGCAAGGGCCGACTAGGCCTTGCGGAGGTCTTCGACGGAGAAGCCGTCGGAGCGTGGCAGGGCCTACGCCAAGCCCATCGGATCAACCCAAGCGCGACAATCCACGTTTGCCTAGACAACACGTCGGTTATCCAAGGCCTCACGGGGAACGTACCAACCAGCTCGCAACAAGTTTTCCTTGACTTCCAGGAGCTAGCAACCATAGCTGACGTCCGCGTCCGATGGGTACCGGGCCACGAGAAGATCCCAGGGAACGAAGAGGCCGACAGGCTCGCGAAGGAAGGGGCAGCCCTCCTAGAGAGCCCCAGGATCCCCGCCACCTATGCTGGAGTTAAAAGATTTCGAAGGACGGTCATTGGTAAACAGTTTGCTTCCTGGTGGGAGGAAGCCTCGCAGGGATGTAAGCGCTACCAAGAACTCGGTTTCACCGAGGCTACTCTCAAGGCTCCAAAGGAGCTGGACCTTCCTAGACGGACACTCCACAACCTCCTCGCCCTCCGGTCAGGCCACGGAGACTTTGACTGGTACCACAGGAAGTTCGGGCATTCCCAGAACGACCGATGCACCTGCCGCATGCTGCGGACACCGGAACACCTAGTCCACTGCCGGAAAACGCGGAGGCTCCGGACCCGGTGGCCCAACTTCGACCCCGAACCGAAGACTTTGCAGGAATACTGGCAGAGGCTCGTACATGACCCAGAGAAGTTCCAGCTCTTCGTTACATTAACGAAGTACTACGAAGATATGTGTCCACCGCCGGTAGGCCGTAGAGGACACTCCATGTGATGCAGTAGCTAGTTGGATGAAGATAGCGCCGGGAACGAGCTCGCACGGAGGAGTCACGGAGACGGTTCGACCAAAGGATTGCCATTGGGCTTGATATGTGGGATATCTTGTAGTAGATAGACTCTCGCACGCCAGATGCCCCCCGGGAGGCGGGACACCGTCCCAGTACGGCGATAATACATCTCTCTCTCTCTCTCTCTCTCCTCTTAGAACCATTACTGCTGGACGTTTTTACCGCCGAAGATAACTAAGGGAAAGAGCGCCCTGCCGTCTCCGGATACACACTCCATAATAGTCACCTAATCTCTATTAAGAGGGTCCTTGATGAGAACCTCCTTAAGCTTAGAGGGTCCGATAACTAGGGGAGCGTCTCCAATACCGATCTGCGACCCTATTTCGTCGGCGTTATATGTGTGTTATAGAGGGATAGCGGATATCAAGGGATCGTCCAACCGTTCGAAGAACTCAACGATATTTGTTGAACAAGCGGCGTTAGCGCGTTTCCAGTCATAGCGCACGCTTCGGATGGTCTTTAACTCTAGATAGCGAACAAGAAATCGGCGAACCCAATGGACTCCAAGGGTCTGGGGGCCCCCTAAAGCTCTGGATATCCTTAAAGCGTACATCCGGAACCGTGAGTGCGGCGGCGCAAAGCCTAGCTTAGTCTATATGAGGACCCAACGGACCAACTCCATTTCTAGACGTGGCGATAGGTTCTGCTGCTTCATGTAAGCCTCACAGATAGACTGTCCGCCGTCGAGATGGCGTTGAAGTGTTGACCTAGAGACGGCGTGTCTCTTAGCAGCAGCGCGGACAGAGAGGCCATCTCTATACGCATAGATGGCTCGTTTCAATCGGTTTTCATAGTCGGGAGTCATATCGTTAGATGCGTAACTAAACGGCGATGCGAATAGTATCATTAATCTATCTATTAGTGTTTTGGTTGCTATTATATCCATAGTTGAAGATGTTGGCCGTGTCTTAAATGGCAATAGTTTGTTGGTGGCCCAAGTGTGGGCAGGCCCAACTGGTGGTGGTCTAACTTACAGGTGGTCGTGGAGGGCAGGGCCGCGTTTTATACGGTCACAGGGTCAGCGCAGCAGTGCCACTTAAGGATTAACAGCTGACAGAAGGCTACTAGTAGGGGGGGGGGGGGGGGCAAGCTCGATGCGGACCTTAGCGTTAGGCAGGACACGCTCGTCACTTGCCGCAGAGACGAAGCAGCCCACGCTTGCCCCCGACAAGCTGGTCGACGCTGACGATATTGGAGACACTCACACATATAAAAAGCCTCCAAATTGAATTCCTTGTTTCCCTGATTTAGACTGAGACCAGTCTCAAGGTGCAGATGTCTCGTGCAAATGAGAAGGTCCTCGCTAGTGCAACCAGGACTACGCAGAGTCCGGAACTCCGTTGCTCTCGATTCGCCCAAACGCCATCTAGATTCTCGTGGAAGCTCCTGAGAAGCTACGGGATCACCAATAGCACCGCCGCGAACTTTCGTTGTTGCCATCTCTCTGAAAATAGCCAAATAGGACCTTCTAGAATCTACGGAAACAATAACGTGGCGGCGCGCTGAGTAATTCCATGTTTATAAGCAGTTCACAGGTCATATTCTAGTACATTCGCGACGTCTAGTTAGAAAAGCATGAATTCATCGCATCCCCTAAGACCGTCCTTTTACACAAGGAACAGAAAATTCATAAAAGCTTCAAGACGATTTAGTAAATCTTAGAAAGGCGACAAATGAAAGATATAGACCCGACCTGACGGGCAACCAAGAACTAGGTTTGTACCTCGCTCTGTTGCAGACATAGCAGACTTCTTCGATCGGTACTCTGGAGGCAACCAGAGTATCTTCTTAGACTGCTTCAAAATCCAAGTCCGGTCTGGACTCAGGCTATAGTCTCTGTGTTGGGTCGGCTGCTGGAGGTGTGTGTCTGCATTGAATGACATAGAATCATCTACCTGAATGTCGCCAGCGTCGGTGTGAATCAGGGTGCCGGTCATATCAAACGAGACGGTTGAGGTGTAGCCCACGTCGTGTGTATAAAGATGCGCGCCGGTCTGCACGTTCCAGACCTTGACGGTCTCGTCGTATGATGTTGAGACGACGCGCTGCCCGTCGGCCGAGAAGGCCGCCGAATAGACTGTGGAAGTATGACCCTCGAGCGTATGCTCGCACGCACCCGTCTGCACGTTCCAGACCTTTAAGGTCTCGTCGCTCGACGACGAGACGACGCGCTGCCCATCGGCCGAGATAGCCGCCGAATAGACCGTGGGAATATGACCCTCAAGTGTCTGCTCGCATACTCCCGTTTGCACGTTCCAGACCTTGACGGTCTCGTCGCTCGACGCTGAGACGACGCGCTGCCCGTCGGCTGAGAAGGTCGCCGACCAGACCGTGGAAGTATGGCCCTCAAGTGTCTGCTCGCACGCACCCGTCTGCACGTTCCAGACCTTGATAGTCTTGTCGCATGATGCCGAGACGACGCGCTGCCCGTCGGCCGAGAAGGCCGCCGAATTGACCGTGGAAGTATGTCCCTTGAGTGTCTGCTCGCACACGCCCGTTTGCACGTTCCAGATCTTAACAGTCTCGTCGCATGATGCCGAGCTGATACGCTGCCCGTCGGCCGAGATGGCCGCCGAATAGACATCAGAAGTATGGCCTTCGAATATCCGCTCGCACGCGCTCGTTTGTACGTTCCAGACCTTGATGGTCTCGTCGCACGACGCTGAGACGACGCGCTCCCCATCGGCCGAGATGGCTACCGAAAAGACCTCGGAAGTATGGCCCTTGAGCGTCTGCTCGCACGCGCCCGTTTGTACGTTCCATATCTTAACGGCCTTGTACGACGCCGAGACGACGCGCTGCCCGTTGGCTGAGATAGCCACCGAATTGACCTCGGAAGTATGGCCATTGAGAGTCTGCTCGCACGCGCCGGTCTGCACGTTCCAGACCTTGACGCTCTTCTCTCTCGATGCTGAGACGACGCGCTGCCCGTCGGCCGAGATAGCCGCCGGGGTAACCACGGAAGTATGGCCCTCGAGCGTCTGCTCACACAATCCTGTTTGCACGTTCCAGACCTTGACGGCCTTATCGCTCGACGCCGAGACGACGCGCTGCCCATCGGCCGAGATATCCACCGAGGTAACCACGGAAGTATGGCCCTCGAGCGTCTGCTCGCATACTCCCGTTTGCACGTTCCAGACCTTGACGGTCTCGTCGCTCGACGCTGAGACGACGCGCTGCCCGTCGGCTGAGAAGGTCGCCGACCAGACCGTGGAAGTATGGCCCTCAAGTGTCTGCTCGCACGCACCCGTCTGCACGTTCCAGACCTTGATAGTCTTGTCGCATGATGCCGAGACGACGCGCTGCCCGTCGGCCGAGAAGGCCGCCGAATTGACCGTGGAAGTATGTCCCTTGAGTGTCTGCTCGCACACGCCCGTTTGCACGTTCCAGATCTTAACAGTCTCGTCGCATGATGCCGAGCTGATACGCTGCCCGTCGGCCGAGATGGCCGCCGAATAGACATCAGAAGTATGGCCTTCGAATATCCGCTCGCACGCGCTCGTTTGTACGTTCCAGACCTTGATGGTCTCGTCGCACGACGCTGAGACGACGCGCTCCCCATCGGCCGAGATGGCTACCGAAAAGACCTCGGAAGTATGGCCCTTGAGCGTCTGCTCGCACGCGCCCGTTTGTACGTTCCATATCTTAACGGCCTTGTACGACGCCGAGACGACGCGCTGCCCGTTGGCTGAGATAGCCACCGAATTGACCTCGGAAGTATGGCCATTGAGAGTCTGCTCGCACGCGCCGGTCTGCACGTTCCAGACCTTGACGCTCTTCTCTCTCGATGCTGAGACGACGCGCTGCCCGTCGGCCGAGATAGCCGCCGGGGTAACCACGGAAGTATGGCCCTCGAGCGTCTGCTCACACAATCCTGTTTGCACGTTCCAGACCTTGACGGCCTTATCGCTCGACGCCGAGACGACGCGCTGCCCATCGGCCGAGATATCCACCGAGGTAACCACGGAAGTATGGCCCTCGAGCGTCTGCTCGCATACTCCCGTTTGCACGTTCCAGACCTTGACGGTCTCGTCGCTCGACGCTGAGACGACGCGCTGCCCGTCGGCTGAGAAGGTCGCCGACCAGACCGTGGAAGTATGGCCCTCAAGTGTCTGCTCGCACGCACCCGTCTGCACGTTCCAGACCTTGATAGTCTTGTCGCATGATGCCGAGACGACGCGCTGCCCGTCGGCCGAGAAGGCCGCCGAATTGACCGTGGAAGTATGTCCCTTGAGTGTCTGCTCGCACACGCCCGTTTGCACGTTCCAGATCTTAACAGTCTCGTCGCATGATGCCGAGCTGATACGCTGCCCGTCGGCCGAGATGGCCGCCGAATAGACATCAGAAGTATGGCCTTCGAATATCCGCTCGCACGCGCTCGTTTGTACGTTCCAGACCTTGATGGTCTCGTCGCACGACGCTGAGACGACGCGCTCCCCATCGGCCGAGATGGCTACCGAAAAGACCTCGGAAGTATGGCCCTTGAGCGTCTGCTCGCACGCGCCCGTTTGTACGTTCCATATCTTAACGGCCTTGTACGACGCCGAGACGACGCGCTGCCCGTTGGCTGAGATAGCCACCGAATTGACCTCGGAAGTATGGCCATTGAGAGTCTGCTCGCACGCGCCGGTCTGCACGTTCCAGACCTTGACGCTCTTCTCTCTCGATGCTGAGACGACGCGCTGCCCGTCGGCCGAGATAGCCGCCGGGGTAACCACGGAAGTATGGCCCTCGAGCGTCTGCTCACACAATCCTGTTTGCACGTTCCAGACCTTGACGGCCTTATCGCTCGACGCCGAGACGACGCGCTGCCCATCGGCCGAGATATCCACCGAGGTAACCACGGAAGTATGGCCCTCGAGCGTCTGCTCGCATACTCCCGTTTGCACGTTCCAGACCTTGACGGTCTCGTCGCTCGACGCTGAGACGACGCGCTGCCCGTCGGCTGAGAAGGTCGCCGACCAGACCGTGGAAGTATGGCCCTCAAGTGTCTGCTCGCACGCACCCGTCTGCACGTTCCAGACCTTGATAGTCTTGTCGCATGATGCCGAGACGACGCGCTGCCCGTCGGCCGAGAAGGCCGCCGAATTGACCGTGGAAGTATGTCCCTTGAGTGTCTGCTCGCACACGCCCGTTTGCACGTTCCAGATCTTAACAGTCTCGTCGCATGATGCCGAGCTGATACGCTGCCCGTCGGCCGAGATGGCCGCCGAATAGACATCAGAAGTATGGCCTTCGAATATCCGCTCGCACGCGCTCGTTTGTACGTTCCAGACCTTGATGGTCTCGTCGCACGACGCTGAGACGACGCGCTCCCCATCGGCCGAGATGGCTACCGAAAAGACCTCGGAAGTATGGCCCTTGAGCGTCTGCTCGCACGCGCCCGTTTGTACGTTCCATATCTTAACGGCCTTGTACGACGCCGAGACGACGCGCTGCCCGTTGGCTGAGATAGCCACCGAATTGACCTCGGAAGTATGGCCATTGAGAGTCTGCTCGCACGCGCCGGTCTGCACGTTCCAGACCTTGACGCTCTTCTCTCTCGATGCTGAGACGACGCGCTGCCCGTCGGCCGAGAAGGCCGCCGATATGACATCTGAAGTATGACCTTCGAGAATCTGCTCGCACGCGCCTGTCTGTACGTTCCAGACGCTGACGGCCTCGTCGCTCGACGCCGAGACGACGCGCTGCCCGTCGGCCGAGATGGCTGCCGAATAAACCGTGGGAATATGGTCCTCGAGCGTCCGCTCGCACGCGCCCGTCTGCACGTTCCAGATTTTAACGGTCATGTCGTCCGACGCCGAGACGACGCGCTGCCCGTCGGCTGAGAAGGCCGCCGACCAGACACAATCTGTATGGCCCTCGAGCGTTTGTTCGCACGCGCTCCAATCCTCCGTCAACCCTGTTTTGCATTCGAACCACCGCGGTCTCTCGTTTTGGAACAGCCCTCGCATAAGGCTTTTTGTTGGACTTAACACGAGCGCAGACGCGTATGTTTGAAGTGGCCAACTCTCGATCGCCGGCCGAAAGGTTTGCAGAAGACGGTAGGCGTCTTTGACTAGCGCCTGGAGTCCGGATGCCATGGACCGTTCCTTTATCATGTTAGCTGTGGAAGGTGTAAGCAAGATGCATTGACTTGCCGGCAAGTGCCTTATCAGCTTCTCTAATGCGAGCATTCCTTCCGACATGCTCCGGAGTAGACTTAGCGCCTCGATCCAGTAGAGACCCTTGCTCCGTAGAAACGTCTCGATTGCTCCGTCGTCATGGGCGCTGTCGCCTCTTCCTGGAGTCTTGCTGGACTCCACCAAGTGATTGACCCAGTGGACGCAGGCGTACCGTATTGCCGCCAGTGGGTCCGGGTCGGGTACCTGCCGAGAGACGTCCTCGATGGAGAAGCCTGGGTTTTGCAATCCGTACATGTCGCGTTTCAGTGTCTGGGACATCGCCTCGAGAGACTTGGAGAAGATCTGATCATGAACGGATGCTTGGGTTTCAGGGAAGAGAACGGTCGGTTGCTTCGTCGTCAGGAAGTCCTTCGCCGACTGGTGGACAAAATAGACTATGTCTTTCCGAACAGTGAGGAACGAGCCGCAAAGACTGATGATCTCCTGTAGGGACTCGGGATCGTCCGCTATATCATATGAATCTTCGATAAATGTGGTGGACTCGGCAAGCGAAGGTGGTCGATAGGTTGTTGCAACGAGGGCGAGGACCTGCGTACAGAGATCGGCGTCCTCTGATGCACGAATTTGTTGCATCATCCTTTCATAAAGGGCATCAAGACCCGATGGGAAAGATTTGACTTTCTGCAGAGCATTCCCTCGACGACTCTTTTCGAGTTCTTGGCAGACCAAGGCGACCCAGAGGAAAGTGCCGTCAGCATTCGACGACAGGTACTGGTGAACTTCATCGGCGGTCTTGTCTCGGTAGCCCTTCCGTTGTGCAAGTTGGGACACCTTGTGCGCGATGTAGATGTCCACAGCTGCTGCGACCGACTTCTCATTGACCTCGAGCGACAGCCTCTGGGCCACGTTGGAGAGCTGTTCTTCGATCTGCGACCAGTTGCGGCTTGAGACGAGCCACTTAACACGGGCTAAGCGCGATGACTGGACAATGAAATCGAGAAGCTGTGAGAGACCCGTCTCACACTCGTCCAAAGCATCAACCACGAGGCAGACTCCCTGGAGCCTAGGATCTTGAAGTATGTCCGTGAAGATCTTGCATAGCGCCTGCCACGCATTAGTGTCCTCAAACAGTGCCTTTCCAGCGGCGTCGTGCTTCTTCTCTATGTGCGAAACGAGGAAGGCATTCTGATCGAGAAGCATAGATATTAGACCGCGTACTACGGCCGTTGCGGTATTAATGCGCTTGTCGGTGGCTTGGCAGAAAAAGTAGGATAGGAGCTTCCCCTCGATGCGCGTTGCTTGTAGCTGGTCGATGATGCCACAGAGGAGCATGGTCTTGCCCTTTCCCGGGTCACCCTTAACCCAGAGCAGCCTCTGATCCTCATTGTTGCGCCATTTGCGAAAATCAGGGTTTTCGAGTACCCAGACGTATGAGTTCTGGAATAGACCTCCTTTGGTGTCCTGTATACGTGTCTTGTCGTCGCAAGGGTCGGTAACACGCAGATCGGCGATGCATTGTTTGTTTGTTTCGCTAAGCGGATCTTTGCCTAGTAATACGGACGTCAGTACCGACATATGGTATAGAATAGTTCGCTTGCTATCGCCCGCCTAAGAGGAGCCTCGGGAGTACCCACTGATCTCTTGCCGCAGTCGACGGAACGCTTTCTCCTCCCCCTCGCTGTAGATTAACGGCAGGTGCACGTCGAAAATCCCAAACAGCGAGTACGCCCGATCCTCGGCGCGTTTCGTCTGACGATTCCCTAGCCAAGAGAATCGATCGTTGATGCTGAAGTCGGCTAGCGGTTTTCCCCGGAGGGCATCGATAGGAATTCCTGTGATCTCGTGGAGCAGCGCCTCGAGTGAGGCCTTGTCGCCTAGTCTTTGGCCGTCTTTCGAAAAGAAGGTGACCGACTTTGGGGCAAGCAGCTCCTGGAGCGTCCAGCCGCGGGTAAACCATCGACTTTTCCTCAAAGCTAGCTTCCACGATGCGCGGGGCGTCTCTTCGCCGTCGTTATCAAGTAAGGAAACGTCGGGTAGGTAGACATAGCACTTTGCAGCATTCTGGTACCAGCGAAACATAGAGTTAATCGCCTCGGAAAGCTCCGTGTGGTTCGGCTTGTTGATGCAGCATGTGTCGACCCAGAAGTATTCTAGGCCATCGGCGGCAGCTTGCTTGCCGCAAAAAGTAAGCTTCTTGTACCCCTTCTTGTGCTGGCCTGCGTGACGTTGGATGTCCTGAAAGGTGACCTCCTGGTTGTCGGTTCCCCATGTATGCGAAAGAATGGCATATGGCGGGATCTCGTCGGTAAGATCCTCCGTCAGGCTCAGGCCCCCATCGCGCTGGAGCTGTAGGAGGCGCATGGCGTTTTGCGTGATCGTGTGAGAGGAAGGGGACAAAAACGAGGCTGACTGCAAGAAACAGCAGATGTCCAACTATGCAAGGTCACCTAGGTGGCCTAGAGCTCAGCCTTGGGCATCGCCACGCTGAGGGGCGCTGTGCATGCATAATAAGCAAGCATGAGACAGCAGGCTGACCTCACCACGCGCAGCGAAGTCACAATCGTCCCTACTGGGCGTGCCACCAGAGGAACAATATATGCGATGCTATTCAAGCAAAAGGTGGGCACACAGCGAAACAGAGCTGAACGAAACCGCACTGCCATGACGAGCCTTTGCGCAGGCCTTGCTGGCGCGCTATACGAGCGCCGTGCGTAGGCATGGAGAAGCCAGAGTAGCGCTGGTGTCCGCCTGCTTCTAGGTGCCGCGGGCGCACACTCGTCCCTGTGCGGGGTAGCCATGCTGGTGCCGGGCGGGGCCGACCGAGGCCACAAGACCCATCCCCCAGATTCTGCTTCGAAGCCCTGGCTTCAACACGACATCGCCCAATGCGTCGTTCGAAAGCGCCTGATCCAACACCGGTCTAGCATGGCCGACGGCGCGGCGCCGGGACCGAATCGTTTCGACCGTAATACCGGGATAGCAGGCTTGCAGCACCCGCAAGGTATCGCTTGAGAGACCCGACAACCTCGGTACCTCGCCTTGTTCCGATGTACCATACACAAGTCTGACGAACGATGGACGTCCAGCCCGCCCTCGCCAGCCGAGGCCCCGAAACCACCGCGAACCGAGCCGCGCCCGCCGTCCGACGCGCCTTGCCCCGTACCTCGAACGGCAGCAGGCGCACGACGCGAACTCGTCCATGATTCACGACGTAAAACAGCAAGAGGAGGAACAAAGCACTCGCGCGGAGCTTTCCGCGCGGGACGGTCCGTGGCTCGGCCCACCATTCGACGCGCGGGCTCGCTCGTCGTGGCGGGGTAGGCCAGCATCGAGCCGGCGGTCATGCTGGGTCCACGACACCCTCCTCCGCGTGCTGGTCCAAACCCGCCAGAGGGGCTCGGCGTAGACCAGCTCTCTCGCCGAACCCATGATCCCGCAGGTGCTCTACTTCAGAGGCGCGGGGGTTATTAGCAGCGCCATGGCACCACAGGCTCGATGTCTGGCTCTTTCTTTTACCCTGGGCATTGCCAACAGCCGTGCCGTGAAGAGGGGCGCCCCCGTTCTCGGCGTGTCCTTGGGCTTCTGCCCCGAGGGCACCCTGACGACGGTGAATCGTGGTGGGCCCCCTCTCGTCACAAGCGCACCCGGCAGGTCGTGACCTTCACTTCGGTCACTTCGTCACTCGCATCCCCTGCCCACGCGACTCTTCCCTTACGCCCCCTGGCCTGCTCTCACGGTGCGCTTTTTTGGGTTGTCCTTGGCATTGGCGAGGGACCCTCAAGGCCGCTGTCCAGGACCGCTCGCGACTGTCGACCTGGCAGCACACGGTGGCAGATGACGTGTCCGAGGTCACGTAAAGGAGGGAAAATACGAAGCCGTTCAGTAGTCTACAGAGAAGAGCAAAAAGCCTATTGCCTAGGTTCCCACGCAGAAGAAAGGCCATCGAGGCAACCAGGGCGGATCATGCCGGTGGTACGTAGCTAAAATACTTCCCAAGTTGCTTTGCGCGTCGACTTCACAGCCCTTCGCGAGAAGCATTCAGACGGTGTCTGGGTGCTCTCCAACGAAAGCGGCCTGTAGCGCAGCGCCATACTTTCCGCCTTGCACGCCAAAGCTGGCACCTTTCTCGAGGAGCAGCCGAACGACCTCTTCGTGGGCCCCAGCGAAGGCAGCCTGCAACGCGGTGCCCAAGTCAACCCCTTGCGCATGAACATCGGCATCCTTCTCGAGGAGCATCCGAACGATGGCGGAGTATCCTCCGGCGGAAGCCGCCTCTAGCGCCGTTCCGTACGCGCCGCCTTGCGCGTGGACGTTGGCACCCTTCTCTATGAGGAGCCCAACGATCTCCGAGTGTCCTCCCGCAGAAGCCGCCTGCAGCGCATCACCGAAACACCCACACCATGTGTTGACGCGCGCACCGTTGTCCAAAAGCAGTGCTGTAATCTCGTAGTCGCCGCCGGCCGCGGCCGCTTGCAGAGCAGTGCCGTAATAGCCGCCGTGCGCGTTCACGTCAGCGCCCTGTCGGAGAAGAAAATCCACGATCGCTCGCTGCCTCCCAGCGGATGCCGCCTGCAGTGCATGGCCGTAATGGCCTCCGGCAAGGTTCACAAGAGCGCCCTTTTCGAAAAGCCATTGTACAATGTCGGGGTGTCCCCTAAATGAAGCGGTCTGCAAGGCAGTGCCGAAGTGGCCGCCTTGCGCATTGGCGTCGGCGCCCCTCGTAAGAAGACACACCACCATCTCTTCGTGTCCCTCAGCCGCAGCGGCCTGTAATGCAGTGCCGTACTGGCCGCCTTGCACATGGATGTCAGCGCCCTGTTGGAGGAGCAACTGAAAGATTTCTTGGTGTCCCTCGGCGGAGGCGGCCTGCAAGGCAGTGCCGAAGTGGCCGCCTTGCGCGTGGACGTTGGCGCCGTACGCGAGGAGCATCCATGCGATCTCCCAATGGCCTCCGGCGGACGCGGCCTGCAGCACATTACCGTAATCGCCGTGTTGTACGTTGACGTCGGCACCCTGCTTCAGAAGCATATGAGCAACCTCCCAACGTCCTCCATCGAAAGCGGCCTGCAGCGCGTTTCCGTACCGTCCGCCTTGCGTATTGACATCGGCTCCTTTCTCGAGGAGCACCTGAACGATCGCCAGGTGTCCCCCATGGGAAGCGGCCTGCAGCGCATTGCCAAAGGAGCCACCTTGCACATTGACGTCGGCACCCTTCTTGAGGAGGATCTGGACGATTTCATCTTCCCCATGAGCCGAAACAGCCTGCAGCGGAGTACCAAAGAAACCACCTCTTGTGTTGACGTCAGCGCCCTTCTCGAGGAGCATCCCAATGCTTCCTTGGTCTAACTCCTCGACAGCGGCTAGAAGGGCGTCGCTGAGCGGCCCGCCTCGCGCGTTCACGTCGGCACCTTTGGGAAGAGGATCGAGTAGGCCCGAAAGCCTGCCACGTGCCGATGGGTAGGATCGGATGGGCGGAGTGGGCGCCCGGGTCGCGCCCGGTCGAAACTCGTCGGCGCCCTCGGTCCCAGCCTGGCGGTCACCAACGTCGCATGCCAACCCGTCCGGTGCGCAACAAGCTCGGTCGAAATGTCTGTTTGGTGCCTTTGCCGGCACCGAACGACAGCCTAACACCTCGTCCGTAACGTCCCTCGAAGCCACGTTGCATTGCCTTTGTGTCTGTTCCGATCCGGAGCCCACGGTGGCCGCCTCGCTGTACTCATCCTCGTGTCCGGTCCATTCCCTTTGCTGCGCGTAGTCTCGTATCGTGCGTATCGTGCGTGGCGTTCTGGCATGCTCCAACGCACGGGTATGGGACACGCCCAAGCCCACAACGGGGACGTCAACGAAAGGAGCCGCTGCATCATCGATTGTGGTGGTGCCAGGGCCAGTGGGTGGGTTGATGGGCGTCCAAGCACTGATTGGAGCCTGTCCGGACGCTGAGCTCAAGGACTCGGCCTGATGGTTGCGCGATGGGGTGCTATCGAAGGCTTCCCAACCCAGGACGGTGTGGCAACGACGCTTTCGGGCTCCCGTGTTGCCATCGCCCTGGTTCCCATCGGGCACCATCCGTTCGCGTTTGGGAGTCATCCTGAGTAAGGCGGTGGTGGGTGGGCTACTTGGGCCGGGTCTACTGAAACGGGTCGTAGACGGACTCTACTAAGCAGAAGGAAGAGGAAAGAAGGATGAGGGACGTTTTTGGGGGATAATAAAGCGTGAAAGTACAAATGTTTCGTGTTTTACCGACCGTGGCGGAGGCGACGTCCCAATTCACAGTCGATGTTCGACTGCTATGTGATCTGCTGGGGGTTGCGCCGAGCAAGCTGTTCATGGATCCCATGAGAAGCTGGAAGCGTCATCCGCAAGCTGCAGGTTGTATGGGCGGTCATTTCCGCACGCCACCAACGGCCGATCCGGTTACGTGTTTCATTCCTTGGAGTACTTTGTTGCCTCCCGCGTCGGAGCATCTCCGTAAGTTCATCGGTTGTACGCGTAACACCGGAAGAACGCGGTGACTCGAACCCACCCCTGCATATTCATAACTCGCACCCACGCATGGGACCTGTGCAAGTGGCAGACCGTTTTGTCCAGGCTACAAGAAAGGGGGCTATTGGGCCAAAACAGGTGTACACAATCCTGTGCTGGGGGAGCTTGCCGCTCCTGGGTTGCCCCTGTGTACAGGTTATAAGAGCGCCGGCTATCGATTCCTGAGCCAGCTGACATGCTACTGCTCAGAGTGGCGTAGAAGAAGGCCAATAATGCTGGGATGGGAAGGCCCCAGAGCCTGCCACTTGGATTTATGACTTCTTCGTAGTGATGGCAACATCTTGCGGTGCTTGGTCGTTTTACGGCTCGCACGGCCCTGGCACGTCGTGGAAAGGCAGTGGGCTTTTCATGTCTGACGCAAATACCATTCACAGAACCGCTTAGAATTCTCTTGGTATGAAAGCAAATTTGACCCTCTATACCTATTAAGTTGTCGCCGTACTGACCACGTTCAAATCCACCATGGCCTAGGGTTTCCCATTTTTTTATCCCGCTGCCTTCACGAGAGAGGAGAGGGGAGGGGAAAAGCTTGCATCCGCCCTAGCCACGACAAGCATCTCGGAGGCGTAGGCGTTGCGGTGTTCTTGGTGAGTCGGACACATCAAGGAATCAGTGTACAGCCCTTTCGTAAGCCAACCGCATTCCATCCCCTGTAAGGGCTTGTGTAAAACGACCCCTCTGTGTCCAAACGCCTTAGATAGCAAAGTCCTGGGGGCTCATGTCATTACTGCCCAATTCGCCCTCCAACTTGTCGGTCACAAAATTTTCGTAAATGTCCAGACCTTTCTGAATGCGCAACTTGAACTTGATGGTGTCCTGCAGCATCCGCTCGATTTGGGTGTGCAGCTCTTCTCGCAGAGTAGTAACACCGACTAGAAGCTTCTCATACCTAGCTCACGTTAACTCAAGTGGCTGGGAAGGGGCCCGTGGAGGGGCTTTACTCAATTTCGATGTTCATTTCCTTCAGATCAATGATTTGAACTGAGTTGGTGAGGTGGACGCGCATCTCACGAAGCTCCTGCTCGATCCTCTCAATTCGAGCATCACTGCGTTGTTTCTGGGTGTTGGTGTCTTCGTTGGCCCTTTTGTACTCTTCCTTGGCTGCTCGGATACGGTCGTTGAGGGCCCCAACCTCAGACTGCTTGCCCCGAATGGCCTCCTTGATATCGGCTAACAGATCGCGGTCCTTCGTTGTTGCATCCTTGACGGCGCTGCGGCGCTCTCTGATTGTGTTGCAAAGCGCTGTGAATGTAGGGATGCGTCCACGGAGGTCCAGGCTGAGCACGTGGGCCGGTGGGTAGCCTGTGTCAGGATCTGCTAGCAAACGTCCGGTCGCAGTCGATACCGTGTACAGGCCATTGACAGTAGAGTTCGTGAATATAGACTCGTTGACGGTGACGACAAGCTTGTGCTGCTCGCCCTTGGCGTGCATGGCCGTGGAGGGGATCAGACCTACTTGAAAAGCCAGAGTGTTGTACTTGTCCACAAGAACTTCGAGCTTGTCAAGCTGCGAGTCTGCCTCCAGCTCCTGCTCTTCTGCCTTCCTCTCAGACTCTTCACGTCGTCGAGCAGCCGACTTCACGTTTTTCCGAAGCACCTCACACTTGGACACCATGCGGTCCATCGCCTGGATGCTAATGCCTCCGTCTTCGAGCTCCTTCTGCAGGTTGCAATGCTCGTCCTTGGCTTCTTCGAATTCTCGCATCTGGTGGTCGTGCTCCTCTTTCAGATTAGCGATTCGTCCCTCGTACCTCTCCAATTGCCGTGTGAGTTTGGCGTTGTATTTTTCAAACTCGACCTGGTCTTCCCTCATGGTTTGGAAGTCGGCATCCAAAACCTCGGCATCCTCCATCGACTCTTCCATCTCTTTAATCTCTTTCTGTAACCGAGCATTCTCGGCCTCCAACATTTTGAGCTCAGCCTGGTGCTCCGAATGGGAGCGCTCAAAGGCTTCGGTCATGGCCTGTACATGGAGCATGAAGGCTCGCTCTTTCTCCTCGCCATCAGCATTAGGGCCCAAGGCAATCTGGCCCCTATATGCCCTTCCCAAGAAGTCGAAGCTCATTGAACCCATCGTATCACCGACTCCCGCCTCGGCAGAAGCCTTGCCGTAGCGGTGACACGCGAACCCATCCATCATCTGCACCACCTGCATCATCCAATGCAGCAGACCCAACACGGTGCTCCAGTTCTGGCCCCCCGCAGCGGCGATCTGGGACTTGGTGATGTTCTCGGCAAAGGGGTAGCGCAGCTGCTTGAGGAGGAGTGGGACCTCCTGGTCGATAGTCTTTAGGAAGCGGTAGTTCGGGTCAAAGCGGTGATAGAGCCACTGGAACATGCAGGTAAAGTCTTTCTGAGTCGGCGCAGTCATAGCGTTTTGCGATAGGGTGTGCTTCTTTTCCATCGCGAAATTGCGCTGGACCAGATAGTGGAAGAGCTCCTGTCTAATACGGGCTTGGTAGGAGCGGCCCCTCAGGGGCCGAGGATCGCGGGGTACACCAACGGCCGGGATCGGCTGTTGGAAGAAGCTCCTGTGCCTCAAAAGGCGGTTGGGGGACGGCCGTTGATAGAGACTGCTCTTGTGTTGGTCGTCCACGGAGGGGCACGCAAGCAGGCTACCAGGAGCAGAGCTTATGCGTGCCGCGGCGGGCTGGCGAGAATGGGATTGCTCCACGGATGCGTGGCTCATCTCGGAAGCATTGGTACTGGGCAAGAGGCCGACGAACGCGGACTGGGCAGGGCGGTGAATTGGCAACGGGGGCCCAGGTGCCGACGCGGGCCTTCCATGGCCATTGCCGCTGCTAGAACGAGATCTCTTCATGGGTGATCCAAACTCATGGAAGAGAGACTCGAGGTTGGAATCCGAAGCTCTCGGACAAGCCTGCACTGTCCACAACAGCTGTTCTTGGGATGGGATGGAAGTGGACAGAACACAGCCGGATAGGGGTACGGAGCCATTAATAGGTATGCCCTTTTTTGTTGTGAATTCATCATGAACGAGTGTACTACGTTGCGGTAGGAAGTATGCGGTATAAATATATCGCAGAGATAGGTAGTCAGGGGTGGGTGGTGAATCGAGCGAGGGATCTCAGGAACGCTGTCCAGAGTACGACCAGGAAGCCGGGAGCATTGTCCCCGAACGGCAAGGTTATGGAAGGGCCGTGTCCATACGAGCTCTATTGCCGCAACCATTCGCTACCTCCGTTCCACAGAAGAGCTTTCTGCATCCAAGACTGGAGAATTCACGGGATCAGATTGGCTGCCTACTTTGATGCGGGATTACGCGATAACCCTACGCTCAGCCCTGTACGCTGACTACCTACACCCTATGTCAAGGCCTGCGCCAGTGGCACGCCATTTTGTCGGACGCAAACGAGAGATCAGTAGGAACGTGCTTTGGGGTACTTGATTCCTTGCAGGGGGCCTTGTGGTACCTGAGCGTCCCCTGTCCACGGGACGCAGTAGCGCCGGCCATGGTACCCCTACATCCATGTTACGAGAACCAAACTGGGAAGACACGCTAACATGGCAAGCTTCCGGGGGCGAGTAGGGACATGGCCGGGTGTGCCAGCCGATTCCAGGACTTCCTGCATGCCTCCTCGTTTTCGTCTTGGCCACGCACTCACACGACCTGCGCACTCCGCCGATGGTGGGCTTGTTCTACAGGCAAGATATCGGTGCACTGAACCAGGACGACACCCAAAAAATTTCAAGCGTGCTCAATGCCCACGATGTATTCTGCTCCTTCCAACACCACCCTCGCCCACCTGTATTTTCGTCTCCTATGATGCCGCCGCACCATCCCACAGAATACATGCGCCCGCGTCCCGAGTTCCCCTTATTCGTCATTACCAGCCTCATCCTCGCCTTCCTCGATAAAGAGCGCCTTCAGGGCGGCCTACATGTTGTCAATTTCTTCCTCCTCTCCGTATGCCACGGCAAATCGAGGCTTTGACTCGTCGTACAGCAACCTGTTACCGGGCTTGGCCAAGCAGACCCCAAGCCATAGGATTCTCTCTTTGCGCACCTCCGTCATGGATGCTATCTCGAAGTGCTGTTCGTTGCCGAAGTGCTGTTCGTTGCCGAAGTGCTGTTCGTTATCGAAGTCCTGTTCGTTATCGAAGTCCTGTTCGTTATCGAAGTGGTCTTCGTCATATCGGTCAGAGAACCAGCCGAAGGGGAAGTACGTTTCGGTCCAAAGCAAGCCCCTCATGGCGACGTCCTCTGGCAGCACACGTGGCAAACCCTTCGCTGGACGTGGAAACTTGTCACTATGGATCCTGCCATAGTCCCGGTAAGACAGAAGAAGTGAGTTCAAAAGCTCGCTGAGCAACTTCCACGGAAAGGTGCCGTCGATGAGGTCCATAGCGGAAGGGTGCGATGTCAAGTGCGACAGGAAGGCAAGGATGACATGGACGTAGGGGAGGATATTGTCATCACCAAGGCGACGGAACACCTTGTCGTGCGTACCGCTGGCCAGGTGGAGGGCCTGCTCCAACTGTTTCCCTGTCTCATTGCCGCTCGACGCAGTGCCGTCCACGGCCTCTGCCACCTCGTCTGCGTGCTGTGGCCAGAGAATCCTGCAGAGCACGCTGCCGCGTTGACCGTAGGACAGTAGTGAGCAGCAGTTTGTGATGGCCACCAGATACCTGGTCCAGGTCAGCTTCTCTTGGGTCTCGATGCAGGCATAGACATTGTCACGCACCCTGGTTCCATCCATCGCGTACTTCTTCCGATGTGGATGTCCAAGTTGTCGACATACTCGGCAACGGTTGAGGCATATTCCTCGGTCTTCTTGCCACTGAATAGGATACCATGTGCTTTCACTAATGCAGTATCGACGGATGTCCACCGCAAAGGCTGGCCACTGGTGGTGTTCAGGACGAGATTGAACAACGTCATGATGGAATTGCGGGTCTTGCCATAAGAGATAGCAACGCAGAGCGACTTCGTGTAGTAGAACAGCTGCCACAATGGTTCAGGGCGAGCGAGGATGGCCAGGTGGTGGTAAAGACGACCCGTCGTCGGCGCGTTATGCGAGGCCGCAGAATACCAACCACGCGAGACCGACGTCCACACCTCTCGGTCCCAGATGTCGTCGTCCTCAATCGCCATCCTGTAGCGCGCGATGTCCCCCAAAAATTCTACCCATGCATTGTGGAAAGAAGGCACTGTTTCGTACAGCAGAGTCAACATGGAATAGGCCAAGTAGATGAAAGTGAGCATATGATCTTTCGACGCCGGCAGCTGGGACCGCAGGAGCTCCAGAAATGAGTGAATACCATGTTTCCACATACGGGCCAGCATGGCAAATTTCGATGCTAGTCTTTGAAGGGCTGGGCTGGCTGATGGGTGCTGAGATGCCATAAGGAAGTCGTGGTGTTCGTGTAGCAGAGTTCGGTGAAGGTCACTAAGTGCTTTCCATTGCTCGTCGCTGAGCTTTGCGGCGCCCTGTGTATTTTGAGCCTCGTCGACCTCCCTGCACTTAGTCTCAACCATGAGAAGACCTGCGTAGATGTCCTTCACCTCGGCAACAAGTTGTTCCCGGCTGATTCGTCGAGTCTCGGGTTGTTTGATCAATTCCGGGCTGGCGGGGTCTTCTTCCCCCCGCAAAGGTTGCGAGTGGGTCCCTTTTGGCTCTGGGGCCCAATCCGGCGAAGGTTCCGTGTCCTTGACATCTTTGATGCCGAGTCGGTTCTTGATTGGTATGGCTCCCGGTTCAGTTGCAGACGCTTCTGAGCTTGATGAAGTTCGACTAGTCATATCCCTGGCCATGACTCACGTTAAAGAGGAAACCTTCCAGATACGTAAATAAACGTACATAATTCCAAGACGCTTGGGTGGTCCCCGTGCTTGTCCCGAGATACCGGGGTCAGCTTCCATCTTGTTGACTTGACCGCGATGAGCCCGTAAAAGTGGCGGTGCACAAATTCTGGTGCAAATTCGAGAGCCCGAAGGGGCGGTTGACGATTTCCGACTGATGTGCTTCTTCCGTGTCTTATTAGAGGATCCAGGCCGTGCAGTAGGGTTTCCTTTCGTACTTATGTTTCGTGACAAAGTTCATTTCCAACACACGGTTTCCGCGAAGTGGCCATACCAAGACCAAACCAGAGAGCCACACAAGGCAACCGTAAGGCAACTATAAGGCAACGAAGCTAGTGCATGCAGCACGGCCTATCACGCCCGGATGGCAGGGAGCCTCGTATGAAGCGATGCCCTGGCTTGCTGTCGAGGGTACTTCTAGCACCAACATAGGACAGGGAGCCGGAAATGGCGGTAGGCATGCTGGGCCTGCAAGTAGTCCGATCTGACGTGTTGACACGGTCCTGATCGTCTCATTTCCTTGTGACCGCATATTCACTGGGTAAATCACTTAGGATTTCCTGTAGGCGCGCACGGGTGTGTAATGAACAGGGTATCGAACAGGAGATGAAGAAGGACGACGGTGGTTGCCTTGTGTTAGGCATCTACCCCTTGAGGGCCGTGCAAACCACCAACACCCAGGCACAGCAGCATCGATCCTGCAACCGCACTCAAGCTAAACATGTTCCGGCCTTCTGTTTGTGGCTTCGTGATTTCAGGGCGTGATTCGATGCATGGTCTGACTGGCATGATTTGGTACGGCCTCTAATAGGTTCCCGTACCGGCCTCGTACGGCTCCCAGCATGCGAACCTCGCATATGCTTCATCATCTCCCGCGGCTATCTTCCTGGAAAGGCATGCTTGACAAGCCCACCTTCGGATCCACTTGGACCTGAGGCTGCCGGGGCTAGGTGGCAATACCTCGGCGTCAGAATGGTCCGTTGCTGTGGATGCCTTCTAGGCAGTACCTACTCTCCCAGCTGTCCTAATGCCATCAGGAGTGGACGGTAACGCGAGCCTGTGCATAATAAGCTGGATTCCACGACCGGCTTTATTCCCGCAGCGTATCCTGAAGTCTGTGCAGAGGGGCTTGCGGCTCGGCACTCATCCACACTTCTCGTGACCATGGCCACCACAAGCCTACGTAGTGGCTTGCCGTCCAATACCACTGGAATATGGAATGGAATGTGAAGAGAAAATGCGAAGGATGGAGGGGAAGATGAGAAGGCACACCACTTTCTTACAAGGAGCTCTACCATAAAATTACCTCGGCACTGTTGTACACCTTCCGCCACCCGGGCGTCAATAAATTATGTGTGTATGTGTGTGTTGTACACCGTCATCACCGCATGTTGAAACTTTGAATTACTAGGACCGCGAAAACAAGCAAAAAGTGCAGTCATTTAATATGAGCTACTTCTGGCATGGCGTTGAGCTGGGCAACAGTAGCACACTAATCGAATCAGATCCCTTTGAATCTACACGGTCTCCAACGTATAGGAACCTCGTGGAACGTGCCTAGTAAGGCATAGTCGTTTCACGTGACGGGAGATAGGTGGGGGCGGATAAAGCGGGCCGAGGTCGAGAGCTCAACGGGTGGTGCCCACACTCATGCATGATCATCCGCGCCAAGGTCCAGCGTTTCACGTACCTTCATTAGCATAGCTAGCTCCGTGTTGAGGGCGCTCGACCGCGTAACGATAAGGTGGAAAAGATTGATGGTGTGCGTAAAGAGCTTGACCAGGGCGTTCTTGTCAAGCATTTGGCAAAGAATGGGATGGCGCCAGCAGGCCGCAAGGCAGAGTAGGTTGCCCCAATAACTGCGACGCGCTTGAGTCAACATCGCGACTTCGCCCGAAGCAATGACAAGAGGAAACAATGGTGGTGAGGGTACTCACGCATGGGCCGTGATGAAGTGATTCGTCACGATGATACGTTTGGTGGGATCCAGACCGTGAAACGCCCCGGTGCTCTTCATCAGCGCCCGAACTCCTCGGCTGGCGTACATCAACGCACGAGGCCATGTGTACTGGTCCATATTGGGAGGTACTGGATACTCCGACAAGTTGCAGTGGGGATCCTCCAACGGTTCAATGGGTTGGGACGCGAACATGCCGTGTGTTGACCTCTCGGGATGGAGCACCACATCCACGTAGGGCCGGTAGAGGAGGACCTGGGATCCCCAGTATTTGGCCCGAAGACGCGCTGCAAGATCGTTATCCGCCGGTGGGCCCTCGTCGTCCCATTGGTACACATGAGGCACCCACATCTCCCGGCTATGTGCAAGCGATGCTTGAATGGTCCAGACCGTCTCCTCAAGCGACTCTTTCCGTGACTGGAGCGTCTTGGAGACGTATAGCATGCTGTGGATTCTATTGAGCTGTTTCCGCAAGTATAGCTGTGCTGAATAGCTTGATATGGCCGAGTCAGGGTAGCCCACGACCAGTTGGGGGTTAGGATACGGCATCTGCTCCTCAAAGTTCAAAAGGGGACTCAGCGGCAGACGCAGTTCCGCCAAAATATCGCTAAAAATACGTCAGCGTGAGTGTCGCGTAGACTGCGGGCATTAGAGCGTACCATTCCAGCTGCAAACACGACCAATAAGCCAATACGAGCTGGTTGTCTCTTTTGTTTTCTAACTGCTTTCCGCTTGACGTGTGTTGGACAAGGCGTTCTTGGCTCCTGCGAATCATTAGCTCAGGACGTCAGAAACCGGTGGGTTAGAGGAAAACGTACGTCCGTAAGCACACAGCCAGTGTTCGACATGCATTCGAGATGTGACTCCAACTCTCTATGACACGTCCAAGTTGCCCATAATAGAGACCCGTGAAGAGCCATGTGTAGACGTGCTTGAGCGTGGTGCCGCCAATGTGGCTTCCGATAATGTCCGTCGCCAGGGCGAAATACTCCAGGCCAGGAATCTGGTCGAGGTTACGCTGCATCGAGTTCGGCTTCGCGTACGGTTCGGTGCCCTGGTGCGAAGACCATCGGCTTGTCCGGTCTTTCCAAAGCTCCTTGGGTGGCGGTCGGCCGGACAAGGGCGGCTGCGGTGTCTTGTCCGGCGGCAAATCCTGCCCGCGCAGCACCAGCGGGTCTATCTCAGGGACCACATCGGGGATTTTGCCTCGGTGGAGACAGATCTTACCCAAGGCGAGTACTGATAGGACCAGGGCGCTTTGGATGGTCCGTGGAGGCAGGGTGGGTCCATGTCGCGATACCGGGGGTTGGCCATCGGCTACCGCCGATAACTTGCGCTTCGTGCCCCTCTCCATGGCGGCCGCGCGGGCTCGCGCACTGGGGCGCATAACGAACTGGCCACCAACAGATTGTTTGCTCATGGGTTGCTGTGCGTCCAGCTTGGGGAGAAGACGTTGTAGGAACATGGTGACGAGCGCGTCCAGCTCCTCCGGGACTAGGATGGGGTGCATGATGAGGATATTGTCTTTGAAGCTCTGCACATACTCCTTCACCTTGTGCGGATCAAAATCGGCCGTGCTTTCCTCGTCCTGGGAGCCGACTTGACCCCAAACCTCGCCCAGAAGGAACTTGGGTGCATCCGCGAAGTCTTCATTGATGTCCGTTATGGGAGAATCCAGAGACGGGCTCTTCGATGATGAATACGTTTCGAAATCGAGGCCCTCCCCTTTTCCATGGACCCGGAGCAGACCGCGCTGCTGCTCCTGGCGGGTGGGGAACTCATCCGCAGAATAAATTCCTCTCTGCTCCAGAATGGGACCGACTAGCTCAATAATAGAGGGCCAGTCAAGGAGCAACCCGGCTAGCGTCGTGTGGATTGCGGGCATGGTTGGATTTCCAGGTTGGACGGGCGCGCCGGGGTTGGTCTCGGTTTCGATCTCGTTGGCCTCTTGGAGCGTCTTTTGGACGTCACCGGTCATGGCGGGACTTCCGTTCATGGTACGGCCCGAGTAGTCGCAGCAGTGGGTATACTCATAATACTCTACCTCTGGTGGGAAGGGAACTGTTCAGTCAACGACGACACCTTGACTTGGACATCCAATGTTACTGACTCACCACTAGCTTCGCCCCTATCATGGATTTCCCTCTCCAGGTTGGTCATACGCGATTCCAAGATCTTCACGCGCTTGTCCACGGTGTTTTCTAGGTGTTCAATGCGGTGTCCCATCGTCGTGAATTCGCTCGTGATATGAATTTTGACCTCACCGAGTATTTCCAGGACTTCTGCCCCCACGTTATTGTGTCTGCTGTCTTGTTAGTTACAACCAACTCGTCTTTTGTGGGCAAGTGCACCCGCAACATACTGTTTCGGCCAGGATTCACGATATTGGCACTCTATGGCTCTGTTCTTGCAGGTCGTGCAGGGCTTGCGCTCGTCACATTTGGCCTTGAGCTGCCGACAGCTATCGCAGGCCTGAGCACGGGGACAGTCAGCACAAAACCTCGAAGGCGCCCTGGTTTCTTGGCTGTTGGGAAGGAGGGGAGGGAATTGAATTCTCTCCGCCTTACCTGGGTTGCACGCAGTATCTTCATTTTCGTCCCCGTGTGCGTCGCAATCGGATGCGACTTGTCTGGGCTCGGAGCGGCCCGGGCTTGCCCATGATGAGAGGGCTCGTAGTGCGGGCGTTGTTGGACCGGGAATGGGGGGGGTTGGGGGTAGTCTTCAGATGGTGGTCGATTGCTATGCATGGCGAACGTCTGAGGGTAGTGCCGAGGGGGAACAGGATGCATGGTGTCTGAATCTAATGGCCTCTGCAAGCCATCGTGAGTCCAGTGAGAGAGCATGTGTGGAGCAGCTGGCAAGCCATCTGCAAAACTCTCGTTTGAGCTCGTATAACGTATTGGATGCAAGGCTGTGTCGTCATCGGGGTCTGATTTGATATCTTTGGCGGACAGGGGATACGAAGAGGCATGAGCGCTCGATAAAAACTCTCGGCGGTCTCGTGTAGGTGGCGAGTCTTCCGGCCCGTGATGTCGATACTCATGGGCGTTTCTCGGAATCATATTCACTAAAGGGCCCCCGAGATGAACAGAAGGCTGATGCGGCGTACGGAGGGGATCATGAGGGCAAAGTGACTGGCTGTGATAAGGAGTACCGCTGGCGGGAGGACAAGCCTGATCCAAATCGGCCGTCGCCCAACGCCGCTTTGCACCGACCACGTCACGTCCTATTTCAAGGCTGGTGTTCATGTTGATTATGGGCGGACGAAAAAGAAACGACATGGAAGGAGGCAAGGCTGTCAACCAGAAACCACACAGCCTCGCACTAGATTTGGCCAAGGTTAGAGCCCCTCGCCAAAGAATAGAAGGAATCCACCTCGTGATTTGACACTTACCGTGGTCTTTCTGCAGATATTCTGGGAAGCAGTGATATAGGCGGATCTTTTGGAGTACACCGCGCGAAATGTCTTCTGTCACGGTCGAGCTGGTCGTTCGGGTTTTCTTTCAGGAGCCCAGGTGGGCGTACGTCGGAGGAAACTTGTTTGCCGTAGTCGTATAATATGATCAATACAAGTAGTGTGGTGGCAGAACTAGGAAGTTGAAGGAGAGAACCGTCAGCTTTGTAAGGTTGGCGCTTCTGGTGCCTCCCCGGGCAATCCGACAGATGAGGTACCGCCCTTCTCACCCTGTACATTTATAAGCTCCGAACGCTTGAGAGACACGAGTTCAACCAGGGGTCCAGATACATCAGTCAGCGTCCACAACTTCATTCATAGCGCTTTCTCTGTGGATTGGTGGAAGAACAACTGAAACGAAGGCGACTCCGCGAAATACCGGATGGGCGATAAACGAGCGCCCGGGACTCAGCGGTGCAGCAACGCCTGCATCGCCAGAAAGTCGCTACCATCCAGAGCGTACATGGCAGCTTTCATCCCATGTCCGGGAAAGAAACCCACGGACAGGTGATGGACCAACGAGAGATGCAGTATCGGGTGTGTGATCAGGACGATCGGGACAATACTGGTGAGAGACCATAAGATTCCTGCGCCGTACGCCCCCGGCAAGATGCGCCCAGCGTACCACAAAGGACTGGTTAGACTTAGCAGGGAGCACCGGCAAAAACAGAATAGGCAGGTCGCCTCGAGCACCGAACTCTACAACTTCAGCTCAATCGAGGTCCGGAGCCCATGACGCATCGCTTGCCCAGACGGACCATTGCATTTCCATTGCCATACCCAGCCTGGCCCACTCTGACCAATAGAGCCCAATGGCTTCCCCACTCAGCCATATACATGCCTGGTACCCAATGCTTCTGGGAAGACCCCTGTCGGTATCTGCGCTTAGCAGCAGGTGGAGCGGAAATACCCTCCTGACCAGACGCAAACTGTGTGGGGCTACCCGAGGCTGGGGAGACCACCGGATTGCGTGGCAAGGGTCCCCAGTCTCATCGGGGACTGCATGGGGCGTACTTGAAACAAGACACCTGATAATCGTGTAGCTAATGGAAAAGGTACAAGCAAGGGCAGAGAGAAGCCGTAGATTCCAGAGCGGCCTCTGTGGTCGGGTGGAAGGGCGATATGCAAGTAGAGTAAGGCGCAAGTAGAGTAAGGCACAAGACACAATACCCAAATGGCGACAAATAACCCAAGGGCACAGGCAAGCCATGGGATGCGGCCCACCAGGCAGGCGCGAGTATACACATTGAGTCAGCCCAAACTCCAAGTGAGCAATGCAGTTGCTGGACCGGGTGTCCATGACGAAACTAGGTGGAAGACCAAGTTGGAGACCTGAGATTAAACTATTATGCATCACGCTCCATAGGCTATTGCCAAAGTGATCGCCATTCACTACGTATAACCCAGGAAGCCTTTTCATCTCTCAAGTACCACGGAAGTCGCGTCTGATGCATTAGTTCCATTAGTCCTGCTCCTGTGTTGTTGAGAGCATGATCAGGCAGGACGGTGGTGGCGGCTACTCTTGTGAGGCTTGCAGGGTGGCTGGTTGGATGACAAAACCCAGGATTGCAGCTAATTACTCAAGTATGGGCGGCAAAAAAGCCCAGACCCTACCTGGCCGCTTGTTGACCGTGAACGAGCAACGGCCCAAGTTGTGGAGAACAGCGCCGATGCGACGGTGGAGTCAGCTTGGGGACCATATACGGCATCCCAACATTGGCACAGAGAGCTGGCGCCCAAGAGCCCTGTCGGGTATATGCCACTCCCATCATCTTGAAAGAAAACAGGCCCAAAATATCGACGGTCAGAGAAGCCAGTAATGATAACATTTGGAAGAAACGCTTCGTGAGCTTAGAGTACAGTGTTCGAACTCCGCCACCTGATCTAGAGATTCTCAAGCTGGGTGTCTTCACACGCGTGACGACGTGTTACTTATCTTTATCCAACCGAAGCATCGCTGCAATGAAGAATGCATGCAATAGACCTCAGTGTCTTAGTCTGAAGCCGTAATCGAGAACCTCCGAAAATCATGTATGCGGCGGACAGCTTCTGGAAACAGTTCATCAAGTCCCTCGTACACGTGCCCCCAATTGTGGTCCTTCAGTACAGTGCTGATTATATTGCGCGCGCGCAACTTGACGTTACTTGATTGCTTGGTTGCGAGTATCACGGGTTTGTTGCCGAAAACTCCAAAGTGCGCCATCTGGTCGACGTCTTGCACCGTGCCGTAGATGCCTTCATTGTATAAAACAACAACCGCATCGGAGTGCTTGAACCGCTGTGCTTCGTGATCTTGACGCCAGTCGTAGCTTGGAGTTATATGTAGAAATCTCTTCCGGCCAATCTCATCACGTGGGAAAATAAATGAGCGTTTTTTCGAGGCCAAGCGCTGCTAAAAAAAGATGTCAGCTATCAGCCACTCCTGTAACCACGTCATTAACCCTTGCCTTCGTCTGGGTATCGCTAGATGTCTTCCGGCTAATGCCGATTCCGCTGATATCTTGACTTTCCACTACACATATATGGTAGTGTACTTCCGCCGTCTGAACATCCAGCTGGCAGCCAGCGGTACTCAAGTCATTGGGACGTGCAGTCGAAGGGTGCTTTTCATAGATGACCAAAATCATAGTCACGAGGAGAAAGATCTACAGTGTCAATATTGAACAGTTCCGCCGCACAATGCGATACTTACTGTCAGGTATGCAACTTCCAAATGGAAGCCAAGTGCAATCACGGCAGCGAGCTGGATGCTGGAACACAGCAGGCGTGGAGCTCCCCAGTGCCACAGCGCCGACCAAAGTGTGTGGAAAACGGCCGCCACGATTTGCAGCAGCGTCCCCCATGTGAACGACAAACCGAGAAACAGAAGCTCAAGCAAGGCAAAAAGCAGAGGGAGAAATGGACCATCTGGGTGGAAGGCTCGTGGGATGTATTGCCTAGGAGTCTCCCTTGTAGGCTCGAGTATGATATAGAATGACTGCACCTGTTAGCCGGGAAGGGGGCAAAGGCGGGCACTTACATCGAACGCGATGGCGAATGAGGCCCACCTCCAAAGGCATCCGGTCCACGTAGGATCCTGCTGCGCTAATCCGAAGAAGACGCACCCAGCGGTGAGGTAAGCCAGTAGAAATAGACCCCCAATGCCGAGGAGGAGCCGGTTGTAGGCGATTCTGACGCCCTGTTGAAGAGAGAAGCGGTAGGCACACCACCCAAGGCATGTCGCACTTAGCCAGGTGGCCAAAAGCAAGACAAACGCGCATGTTGAGCCGTATAAGAAATCCATAGCTGACAGGATTGTGAAGGGGAAGGGTGGCTGATAGCAAAGAAGCCATGAAATTTGAGGGCCTACGCTCAGATGGCGATGTTAGGCAACTTAAATCTTGGTTCAGTCGCTATCTCAGTTTTTCTCAATGTCACCCAAGGATATCAAGTTCTGGAAACTATGGGATGTGACACGAACTTTCCGGCAAATTGCAAAGCTGCTCAGTTACGTACGGGGTCTCCGAAAATCCATCAAGGTTTGCCAAACTCATCTCAAGCGAAGCATGAGTCTCTGTGTAGGGCTCTCGTCACCCCTCCAGATCAACCTCAAGCGGATTATTGAACCAGAGCTAAGACGAGTTCCATGGGCGTTGTCGGAGGCATCACCCGATCCCCTTTAGAGATGGATCATCGCGGATGGGCCCTGTTTTTGTATGTATATCAGCTGGTGAGAGGCGCTAATTGATGCGTCGGAGCTGAACGCACGTAGGCGAACCACACAATAGCCCTAACCGGCCGTGGCTGCAACCATCAACCTTTTGACTGACAAGGGACCCCGGCTACCCAAAAAATTTTGGGTAGCCGGGGTCCCCTGCACGTCTCTAATGTTGAGGGTCACGGGGGTGCCCAGCAACCGCGACCCAGCCTCTTTTCCACTCTTCTCAAGTCACCCGTCTGAGCGAGCCCAATTGACCTCCATTCAACTACGCGGAATGCTTCTCTGAAAATCATGTTTACGTACTCATACCACTCCTACAAGCACATACAAACCCATCTCCTCGACTGGGAAAGAAGAGAGTTCAACATCTCCTACCTGGCGCCTGCTAGGGCTCATTGGAAGCTTGTCACCATTCAAGTGCGACGCACTTTAGTTGCTGAACTTGAGAAAGAATACATCACCTGTCGCTCATCAGCGGAAATATGCTGTTCAGAAGCTCAAAGCATAGCAGATAATCTCGAAGATTTCTATAAATCGAATCTCAAAAGCGGCGAGTGGATCAACGGCGGGTAAGCAATACTATTGCAATTGGTGGCACGTAACTGACTTCAGCAGGCATCGTCTGGAAGGAGCAGAGAATTCCCCATACCAATCGTGCAAAAAGCGTCAAAAGCTGGTCCAGGATGGTCTCCACACAGGCGACGAGAGCGAGCGGGAACGCAACTCGACACCCAACAATACCAGTGCCGATTTAACGACAGCATCATCAGTAAGCACAAGACTTACTCCCACTGTGAGCCAGCCCCGAAACGAGAACGTTGGGATCGTTCGACAGATCGAATCCAACAGCAAGTCGGATCTCGAAGATGCAAACTTCGTGTCGAGCGCGATCAGGAAATTCCAAGCTGGCGTAGGCCGACTTCGAGACCACAACGCTGGTATAGGTCTTTGCATCGATTTCGATACCAGATTTCGCGAGCTTCGATTCAAGCTTAGCAAGACATCGGATCTAGAGGAGGCTGCGACGGGACTCTCTACATTGCAGAAACAGACCAGAGGACAAGCTGAGAGCATGGGCTGGAGGTGGGAACATCTGATACGATGTATCAGGGTTCTACAGCGCAAAAGAGGATGCATTTCCGCAATGGAAGACACCGATGGGGTCAGCTCTCGGCAGGAGAAGTCAGCGTTTCGGATCAATGCGATTGCTAACAACCTGTCCAAACACATGGGGTCTCTGGCTTTAGTTTTGTACTCCGCTTTTTCCGGTACGTATGTCCCGTTGAAAAAAGAATGAGGCTAATGAAGACAGCGGTCAACTTCACCTGGTCCAGTTTCGGCCGCATGGACGACCCTGGGAGGGTCAAAAACATCGTTGATCGAGTTTCAGACCAGGTGATGGATATGGGTTTCCAGCTTCCTGAAGGTATTACCTTGTTCAACCCGGCTACAACGCTCAGCTGGCTTTTGGGAGAGAGGTAAGTGCCAAATCGCTTCAAATTATCGCAGTAACTTACTTGAATCAGCTACGACGGGATATGCAAAGACTTAGGTCTTTGTGACCTGCCCGCTATCGACCCTACAATCGGGGAAGGCATCTTCAAGGAAATACCTTTGGACTCGATCGTACAAGGCCTGCACGGTCTGATTGCAGTCACTCTTAAATCCTGTGGCGAACAAAG
Source organism: Nigrospora osmanthi (assembly GCA_029489945.1). NCBI lineage: Eukaryota > Fungi > Ascomycota > Sordariomycetes > Amphisphaeriales > Apiosporaceae > Nigrospora > Nigrospora osmanthi. Next base: position 96,609 of record CP120501.1, read on the forward strand.
GTCGTGGGTTTTGAAGGGAAGACGTGAAGACGAGATCGACCACAAGCGTGCCACAAAAAAGCGCAAACGGAGCACTGGCCGTACTGAATCCCACGAGCGTCACACCCACGAACGTCATACGCTCCACGAAGCGGGAAGCGAATACGTTCGGATATATCCCACATCATCTCAGGTAGAGCTTTCCATCCACCCGCGGCCGCACATAACCCACTTTCTATCTTGTATACTGAACAGCAATGACAAGGCTGAACGCATTATGATCGAAACGAACGATCACCAGGCTCTCCCACGACAAGTGGAAACTATCACAACGACAACGGACCGCAGTGAGCCTGGTGGCCTATCCCCCCCCGTTATATCGCTACATGCTCCCATTGCTGCTGCGCAGTCATTGTGGCCGACCGCGGCCCCAACAAGCCAGGAAGATTACCCGGTTATACACGATGCTTTCATGGGCAGCATTGTTCCTTCCCAAGACCTTCTCAATATTGAATCATCCTACATCAGGGAACACTGGGTATGACTACTTCAGCAGAAGCGCTGCTCTCCACACATATCAGCAAGACAAATTCTATCTCTCCCATCTCTAACTTGAAAGCCATGTCGTCTTGGAGAATGAGAACCTCTCCTTTCGCGCAATCCCACGTGTATATTTCATTTTGGTCATCTGGTTTTTGCTTTCCTTTCCAGTATACCACCCTAGAGCCTGGGCCCTTGTTCCATACCCAAATTGCCAACAACGTGTGCTTTTGAGCCCATATTCCACCAGCTCTGAGCCGGTGGAGTTGTGCGGTGTTCCTGAACCCGCGGAGTCCGCATGACTTCGCCCAGGCGGTGATATTAGGCATCTGAGGGCTGGTTAATAAGGCGCTTTCGAGACTGACCGTATGACTCACAATAGTCCGTTCGACTTGGGATGCTACGTGATCGAGGTTTTCAGCATCCAAATGCACCAGGTCTGCACCAGGTACCACAGTGACGCGCTCTAAATCCCGTGTCGGTCCAACGTTCTCGGGAAGATCTGGTGCCATAATGATGTGAGAAGACATCCTCTAAATGAAACAGGCAGTCAAGTAGGCCCGGGGTCATAGATAAACCCAGTGTTGCTCACGTGGCGGTGCCCCGGCAAGCAGTAACGCCTGAGTGAACGGGCCAACGCCCGAAGGGTAAGGGTAGTTTAGTGAGGGGCCGTATCTCGGATTAAAGGAAATCCGACGGCCGATCACCGCCCGATTGTATTAGCCTGTATTAATCACATCCTGCTGCATAACTTTTTAGAGAAGACCCATTGTCAGGCCATTAATCTTTGAGCTTTAGAACAAGAAGAGAAAAGCAAAACGACGACGGCGACGACGACCACTGATGAGAGCTGCGCACGTGCCTCTCTTGTCCATAAATCTCTTGGGCGATTTCCGACACTACTAGCTTATATTTATTTATTTATTATTCTTACACTTATTGACCCATCCAAGCGAGTACCCTGTATTTTATGCTTGAGCTATGCTTTCGGGATCAAGCGCCCGTGAGCGGCGTCCTCGAAGTCGTTTGAGCGGCGTGGCCGTTGCCCCCCCCGTACCGTTTGATGCATGCCTAGGCTGGAACTCGACCTCCGAAAATTGCATAGACGCGTTGCGAATGACCTCGTCACGGATTCCGCTTGTGAACGGAGCGTCCCCGCAGCCTGGGTCGTACGTCAGAGAAGACAGTAACCAAATAAAAGGCTGCCTACTTACAGACAGCGATGGTTCGGCCGGGCGAGCGTGCGCCCTTGGCTATTTCTCGGGCTATGCCGTTGGTATGGAAATCGGAGCCAGCCCCCGGATACAAGCATAGCCAGTATTTATTCCTTTTAAAGGGTGGCTTGGTCTCCCTGGGTGACGGGTAGATGCACCAGACACAGAGAAGCCTCTGAACTTTGTCAACATTCATTCATGGTGGGAAGCAGGCGCAGCGTACGTTTTCGGGGTCAAGGCTTTGCAACGCTTGCAGCTCCTCCTCGACCCACTTCTGTTGGCCGTTGTCCTCCAGGACCCAGAAGAGATCGACTTTCCGGGTCATGTCACGGAAGAGAGACTCCTTTGGTGGGCTTTCCGATAGCGTGTTGCGGAGCGTGTGCGCTGCGTCGAATTGCTTCCTCCGTGCGAGATACGCGGCGTACGGGAGGACCCCCGCGATGCCGATACCTTTGGCCGCCAGGACAACGTTCTCGAACTCGTGAAGTTGAAGGTCGTGCCCGTAGGGCCCATCTATGTAAACACTGGCAAGGCTAGCCTCGTTCGTCGCCAATGCGGCGATGTGGCCTTGCCGCTGCATCAAGAAGGTCAGTTGGGTGGAGTGGTTGGAGCCCTCAGAGTCCTGGATCCATGCCGCTGTCATAGCATGGCCCCGAAGCTTCATGTCCCAGGCAGCGTCGGGGAAGTACAGGTAGAAGTAGCACCCCGGAAACAGCGGCACGGGCCGCTGGAACCGGGCACGCACACGGACAATTTGTCCGACCTGCCCTATGCTCACGGCGGCTCGGCCACGATATATGGATCGCAGGAGGCGGCCCAGAGTCGTGAGCATCCAAATGCCGCAGGCGCCGCCAGCCACTGCCTTCGGTAGCACCGTGGGCCGAAGAAGGACATGCCAGGTCAGCGAGCCCAAGGCAGCGAGCGCTAGCACAAGGTGGGCTAGTGCAAACCAGGCGTAGTGCAGCTGTCGCACCAGCCACAGCGACCAGACGCCCAGGATGCTGAGCGTCAGCGCCACCTTTGTCGAATCAGCCTCTGTTAGTCTATGGGGCGCAGTCTACGTACCACGTAGCCGGAAACAGTGGACGCGGTGGCGGACGGGTTCTGGGAGGCTGACAAGCCAGCATGAAGAAGAGCCTCCGCAATGGCTACCCTTCCAAACCAGTGGTGTGCGAGGTAATACTTCGGCAGAGGGAGCCCCACAAAACTCATCAGTGGGTTCGTTCGGCCGCCGAAAAACAGCGGCGTCAGGTTAACCAACGACGTGAAGGCGGCGCGCCGCGCGAGGTCCGCCTGGCTCCCGACGGCCCAGCCCAGAACGACCCCATTCGTTCCCAGGTACAAGGCGAGGAGGAGCGCGTCTAGGCGGGTCACGCTGTGGGTGTTCTTGCCGCGGCGGTACACGAGTGGGTACTGGAGGCGGGAGCGAAACCCATGGCGGCATTTGGCCGCTAGGGTCATGGCGATCTGACGACAGGTAAAGAATACGATCAGGCCGGTCACGGACACGGCATACAAGATTGAGGACTCCATGTGGACTTTGTGTTTGTCCTTTTGCATTCGTGATCTGGATGCACCCTCATATAGTGGTCCTTTTGCCTGGACCGACCGACAACTGTTTTCCGTACTCAGGGCCCTGCGCGTAAAGCGTGCAGAATAGCCGCGCAATCGAAACGGGCGCTTAGTGTCCGCTATTCTTAGGTTGGGACACCTGAAGGGAATATAAATCTTGGGATGGGATGAAGCAATGAACAACCAAGCAGCACACAGGCCATCCTCAACATGGCACGACACAGAGACGCACGAAACCGCCGCCACTGTCTGCGCAAAAAAGCTAACGAATACTACCAAAAGTTCAACGCCGATGCCGCGGTCATCATCAGGGACCAAGGCGCCTACTACACGTACTCATCTCCTGGCTTTCTAGCTGATTTTATGGATCAATTGCTCGTTCCTCCGGAAAATCGATCAGGGCCAGATGACTTCGACACCGTGAGGGAACGGAACCAGCTGAGAAACTCGACAAGCTCCTCTGTGTCGTCAAGCAGCTCTGGTTTCTCGCCCGCCCCATCCCCCATCCCCGCCCCACCCCCAATTCCTGCCTACTCAACACCGCCGGCTCCCGGCCGGCTCCCTCCCTCCCCCCTGATTGAAAGCCCTACCCTCTCGTTCAGAAACCTGTTTGGCTCAAGCACCACCTCAGACGCGAGCATCTCAGCACCTGACTTTCCTATGTTGGTGCCGTCCGCGTCAGGGCCGAGGACGCCACGCGGTCCCATGGCTGAAGGGCCCTCTTTCGCCACGTACACTTTCGGCACCATCGATCCAGCCTGCCTTGAGAAGCCACAGGTTGGTGGGCCACAGACACCGAGGAGACCTCCGGCGCTACGTTTGTGGTCACCTGGGGTACACCCCAAATGGAAACAGAACGACGCGAAGAGGCGACACTTTCGGCGGGAATACTTCAAATAGTGGCTGCCCATGTTCTTTTTCGTGTAGGCTGTGGATACAGTGGACCAGTTCTCTCGTCTGGTACGGGGTACTCGGGCACGCGGCGTTTGAGGGTTCTGAGCACGTTCCAAGCTATTCACCGTAGTTTCTTCAGCAATAAGAGTGATGTGATACTTCAAGGAAGCGCAGTCGCGGGCGGCTGGTGTTACCCGTTGTTTACCATTGCATACAACGTAAGCCAGAACGGCCATTTTGGGCGACAAATAAGCGTCCACTCGCTATCTCGGGGCATAGGTTATAGGCTCTGCCTTCGGAAATGCTGGTTGCGTGACCGAAATCTTAAGAAAACCCGGAGTGCAGTCGCTACTACGATTCCTCTTTTACTGTCCTCCTTGGGAGTGACGGCGCTTGCGCTTGAAGAGCTGCGTCGATACCATCTTGCGACGTAAGGAGAACACCCGTCAGAAAATGGATAACCGCCCAATCTTGGGACATGGTACTCAAGGGGTGCCGGATGGATGGGTGAAGGAGGACGGTCGAGCCAGGGTTGTAAGCGCTGGGGGCCAAAGATCCCTGTTCCTGTACGGTGGCGACGATACCCAATGGCCCTGAAACAGGCACTTTACGGTTATACGCACGCCTGTTGGCGGTAGCATACGCACAAGTGGTTGTACATCCACACCGTATTCGTTGGGTTCCGGCCGCGGTGCCGGCTCCCGGCTCATACATCCGGCTGGAGACACAAGCATAGCAAAAAGATCAACCACACAGATTATGTGGGCCATGGTGAATAGTAGCATTACGCAACGTACATTGGAACCAGGTGATTGAATTATGTCTGGTCATGAGGAGATCGAAACACCAAGTAGGAGGATGGCTTATGGCGCCCCTGCACTAGCCTGGGAGACTTGAAGCATGGTATGGTAAAGCAGCTCCAGCTCTTTGCCCAGGACCAGCGGTCTCGAGGCCTCACAGAACGCACCCGAATGGCATGTGACAAGCTCCTCGTCAGACATAGCCACCAGCCTAGTGGCCGCCCACGGGTTCTCGACCCCCTGGTCCCGGATCAGGTCGCTCAGCTTGTATGGGCAGTTGCTCACAACGTAGGTCAAAGGGCCGTCTTCGATTCGCACATCGATTGCTGCGTTGCGTGATGCCACTTCCATTTCCAACGGGATGGCTGGGAAATAATCGCTGCACCCTCGTGTAGCCTGCACAAAGGCAACTTGGCTGTACTGGTTCTCCTCGCCACGGTACAGGATTCTGGCATGCCGCAAACGTCGGAGAAGACTCGCTGCAGGAGGTCCCGGTGGTATATGGCATCGAAGTCGGACGCGGCAACGGTCGGACGACGAGTAGAACTGGGGTATGCTAGCAAGTTCTATGTAAAACAGCGCACCGATCAGCCTACTGGCGATGTCTTCCAGCTGGCTGCGATTAAATGCGCCACCGTTATACCAAACGGTAATGGCCGAAGTTCGCACAGCACCGTCCCTGGATTCTGGCTTGTCAGTGGAGATCACACGAGGAACACAGCCACGTACCTTTTTTGCCCCGAAAGGTTCGAGATAGCCTTTTGCCGGTGCTTGATTTCCAGATCGCTTCCGCAGTACTTGTAGATCTCCTCAAGTGGCCATTCCAAGTCTTCGCCTAGCCGTATGTGCCTTCGACGCCCAAAGCAATTCCGGGACATTCGGATCTGCGAGAAGTCTATGGACTTTCGGGCACACTCCGATACGGACCATTGCCGCAAATACATGCCTAGGGCAAAGAGTGTGCCGGCGCCCTCCGCGCGGACCACGTCGAAATGCTGGCGGAGTGGCATGTCTGTCAACGCCATCGACGCGTGCAAGCTCTTCAGGAAATCGCTCATGAGGGTCTTCGAAGGAAGGGGCCCTTCGAGGTGCAGCAGCCGGGTGCACGCCGTAGACGGTCGTAACGTAAAGATTGGCGCGTTGGGCTCCTGACAAAGAGGACAACGGTGGATGCTGTGTTGCCATGGTTCATGCTCCGAGGCCTTTCCGGTGTGGCGGATGCAGCGTTCACACAGCCAGTGTCCGCATTCCAGTGCTTTCACCGGTGGTTGAGCCAAGCACAAGAAGCAAGAGAAACGACAGTGTTTCGTGGCCCAGAACGTTTTAAGGTCCCTCGTTCTTTCTAAATGGAGAGAAAATGCCGGCCTGTCCACTGTCTTCTCTTCGCTCGCCATGTTGTAAAAAGCCTTTTCAACCTCTCGGGCAAGATTTGATAGGCTTGACTTATGGAAGAGCCGACGGACGGGCGTGGCAAAAGCCGTCTTGTAGATTTTGTCGGCAAAAAACCCTGTGACTGTCAGCCTTAGCCACGGCGAGCCATCACAATGGACGTACTGTGGCCACCCGTTGGATACGAGTCTGCGTAGAAGGCCGAGGCAATGGCGCGCACCATTTGTGGGTATTCTTGACTGGTCGTCAAGCGTAGAAGTTGCTCCATGTGGACGTCGAAACTCTTCGTTGTTGTATCCAAGCTTCGGAGGATGTCAACGAAGCTGAGCGGTCGAATACGGCTGGCAGCAAGGTGGGCGATCGCGTGATGAAACAAGACACGCAACGTGGGAAACGCAAATGTCCAATCCAACGACGCACGGAGACGGAAGGTATCTTCCGCTTGTGCAAGGATCTTTCTCGCCGTTCTTTTCTCGGGTCGAAGGAGATGAACTGCGTCAAAACACTTCCAACACATCTCTTCGATCTCTTTCTTCGCATAAGGCTTCGTGGGGTCTGCCATCTGTTGCACACGGGTGAGATACCGGACGAGTCTGTCAACGAAGGCCGTCCGTTCCGCCGGTTCCTCCTTGAATTTCGCGCTCAAGAGAAGGAGGCGCGGCCTTGACTTGAAATCCTGCTCATTCTGCCGGGACGCGATAATCCAAGAGGCGAGCAAGTCAATCACGTTGGACTGCCCGGGAAAGTCGTCCACAAAGATGGCGACTACGTGGCTCATGAATCCGAGTAACCGTGCATGAAGGCGAATTAAGGATAGCGATCGAGGCGAGTCCGCTCGTTCTTGATCCAAAAGATGCCATTGGACGTGGCCGCCTTGTTCGCCTTCCAGTATCTTTGACCGCTGGACATTCCATACCGTCGAGCTGTCGAGGAGAAGGATGTGTCGATCTTCTAGCCAAGAGCGGTACAGGTATACTGTAGTGTCCTCCTGTCCGGTTCTTTCCAACTCGAATGCATCACCGAGGATGCTGGCTTTTTGTTTATGCCCGATGGTATGCACGATGACGGGACAGTCCTTCAGTCCGCTGAAAGCTTGGTACGCTGTGTTGACTTCTTGGAGATACACATCGTACGAGGAAGACGTCGATTTTGCTAGTCTGAGCCAAGGCGTCATCGTGAAATGATTTGCATAGAGATAAGGTGGAAGGCACGACTACAGACTTCCTATAAAAGTTTCTCCCTCTAGTCTTTTCAGGAACTGCTTTTGAATAACGCAAGCTCCGTAGCCCAGCCATCTTCCCGTTCCACACCTACTGGCCCAGAGATGTATGAATATGGTTCTTCTGCTGCCCATGGCGTGCATTGGATCGAGTAGTTCCCGTTTGTCCTCCAGCGTCAACGTAGGCCATTCGCAGCTGTCAGCTGTATGGGACTTCTGTTTCAACGTATGGTGTGACCCATGTGGGGTGTAGACCGCCTGACGAATGGTGGCGGACGGGTTTCGGTAAACTGGCTGAAAGACTCTACACTAGGGATTTCGAACTTCATACAGACCTACAGGTGAACCGCATTCCGTCTGCCCAGCCGTGTTTTCGACATCCCACCTTCGTAATCAAATAAAGTCCAACGGGTGCTGGGGGTTCTATATAACCCTGATCAAGACGGGATCAGTGAGTTCCGGCTGATTCATTCGGGCCATTTACTCAATGTCTTCTATGAATATTACAAGCCACAGGTCGTTTCTGGCCCACCATGGAAATAGCATCCGTAAGAAGCATATAGGTGAAATACTGGCGCCCACAATGCGCTCAGGTTGGCTCAGGACCAGGAGGGCTTCGCGATCTGGTGATGGGTGAGAGAACGTGAGCGCTTGGTGCAAGGAATCAGCAGAAGTGGAAGAGAATGAAGACAGTGACAAGCAAGATGGCCAAGGCCAAGACAGCGGTCAGCTAGCAAGGCAACCAGGGCAGCAGAGTCTATGCCCGAAAAACACCAAGGTGCGTGGGGTCTGTGATTTTCTCCGTACACCCTCTCGTACTTCGCCGCTGGCCCCCATTTCCTTCCCTTTGGGTCTGTGTTGGCTTGCCTTTGAACCTCTGTTAGCTCGCCTTTGAACCCCTGTTTGTTTGCCCTCAAACCCCTGCCGGCTCGCTGTTGAACCCCGGCTGACCCGCCCCTGGACCCTGGTCGACTCGCCGCTGAACCCCTGTTGGTTCGCCGTTGAACCCTGGCTGGCTCGCCCTTGGGTTCCAGGTCACTTGTCTTTGGTCTCTGTTGGTTCGCCTTTGGAGCCCGCCTTGGTTACTGCTGGTCTGCCTGACGGACCACGGCGGACTGCCTGAAACTGGCTTTTTAGTAGGCCGCCTGCCCATTACAGGACACGGCCGAGGCTCACAGCTCCAGCTTTCTGCGTCCCCATGAAATTGTCTCTTTCCGGCCATTGACTCGAGTTCTAGAGGCAACATGATGGCTTCAAACGAATGCAGCAAATGCAACAAATTTTTCAACTCTACAGCGATCCAACGACACCGCAGGCGCCCCCATTTTCTTTGTTCCCAGTGCAATCGATATTTCCTTGAAAAAGAATGGAGGAATCACGAGAAAATTTGTGGTATACCACGACTGGAGAAGTCTTGTGCGTGCGGTGTAAAGCTCACACCAAAAGCTCTTGCCAAGCATGCAGCCAGACCACACGGAACACAGCGTTGTGGATGTTTCATTCTTCTTAGTGATTCCCCGTCCCATCTGACGAATTGCGAACAGTACAAAGGGTTTCAAAGGGTTTCGACGGCCTACATTGCGAAGGCGGAAGAAGCACTACGCCTTGCTCGTACGGAATTTCGAGTTATCACATCGAACGGTGCACATACTTCGCGAGGCAGGCAACAAGGGCCAGTCTTTTTGGACATACTCGACGGCGCGATTTTGGGAACACCGATTACGGCAGCGGAATATTTGGCAGCTTCAGAGTACCAGAGAAACACCTTTGTCCTCTGTTCGACAGACGAGGCGCGGAGGATCTTGGAAGCCGGGAGCCCCAGGATACCTATCTTGATTCCGGCGGAATGGAACCAAGATCGTAACTCATTGTCGATAGTCCAGTTCTTGGAGTACCTGAGGTCCTTCCCCACGGTGGACGTCCACGATTTTGACCAGGCTCTTCCGAATGGCCTCATAACGCCTCGCTCCATGGACCCATTGTCGGCCCTCGCCCTCTTCCGCGATCCTGCCCACGGCCCGATCAACATGCTCAATCTCGGGGCCTACAAAGAGAACGCGATCCCCTCATGCATGGTCGGCCTCCCCGCGTACGGAATCATGACGCAGGTGAAAGAGCAGAGCGGCAAGCTGGAGCAGCCCGTGGTCCTGGACCTCTCAGACTCGGCCCGCTTCCAGCTCTGTGGGAAGAGGGGGGCCTTCTCGTTGCCCCACATCGACCGGCACGGGGTGATCACGACGGTTTACAATGATGAGGGACAGAAGCTGTGGCCCTTCTGGCCGGCTTCAGAACTCACCACGTGGGCCTCATCGAGCGCTCTCCCTTCGGAGCCCGGAATCAGTATCTACATGGACCCCGGTTCTACCTTGATCCAGCCCCGAGGGACCATCCACGCGCCCTACTCGCTGACAGATGTGCTCATGAGTGGCACAATGCACTGGGACAGCCGCGACATGCTGGGCGTGATGCAACTGTCCGAGCTGGAGCGAAGGTACCCGCACATTACGAACGAGGACCCGGCCCATGAGTTTGCGGGGAAGGTCGACCGCATTGCCGCGCATTGGCAAGCCCAGTTGCCTGCTTGGCCGTGGGGGCCACAGGACCACCTGCCACAGTATTTGGAGCTCGTCAAGGTAGGCGACCCCTCGGACTGCCGTGAGGACGCGAGACTCACCAATCCAGGGGTTCAAGACGCGGCGAGACAAGCCGCCCGCGAAAGCTCGACGGAAGCGGCGCCAATAGCCGCCGCGGATGGTGCTAATGTCTCGTTTGCTAGAAGAAGCGCGGGCCGCTGCTGGGGTGGGACAGAAGACGCAGTCCGGTTTTCTGTACTTAGACAGTTTTTTCGTTATATATCACCAGTCCGTACTGGAAGGCTATGTAATCGGGGGTAAAGGCCGCGCAAGCCTCGCCATGATCATGAACTTGCCGTCGCGGGACACCGAGTGCCCTGAAAACACACTTTTTTACGTTTGTGCTCTGAACAACTATCGTGGCTGTTGCTCTACCGACCCTTGCAGTTCCGCGCATGGCTGCGCGCGCTCCCCAGGTCCATCGCCAGACGATGCGCCCAGTGCTGCCGGCCCCGACACCACCCCTAGCATCCCGTCGTCTACGAACGTGCCGCGGGAGACGGCACTGCCATCGTCCTCTTCAGCTGGTGCCCCCGCACCTACTGAAGCCCCTACACCTCCCCTTGCACCCCCAACCCACAAAGGTCCAGCACCCACGTTGATTATGAGTCTGGGTGTGGCCGTTGGAACGATCACCATCTTGGTCCTGTCTTTGTTGGTTTGGGTCTTCCGGGCCAGGCTTGCCCGACTGTTTCATTTCAGGCGCACCGGCGAGACCAACAGAATGGCCCCCCCACCACCTTCGCACGTCTTCGAGTTGGACGGGCAAGCTGTGTGCCCGCATGAGCTGAACACGGACGGAGGGAACAAGACGTAATGGAGGAGCACGTGGTTCCCTTCTGCCTGGACCGCGTAAGCGCACACGTGGACATTTGTACAATCGATAGTCGACCCCTAGCAATGCGACTCTATTCTGTTGGGTAGTGCCATGGTTGCTAGTTCAGGTCATCGTCTGCTTGTTGGTTGTGAGCGCAGCCGACCACGTGCCGTGGGCGGTGGGGCTTGGCGTTCCCTGACGGGCGTCGGCCTTGTTTGCTACCAACGTGAAGCCACGCTCGGTGGGCCGTCAAAGCAGCCAACAGCGTCCCTAGCGCCGAGAGCGACCGGGGTCAACCAGACTGCTGGGACCATAGTGGCTTGGCGGGTAGGGTTCACCGTTTAACGAACCTGACCGATTAGGGTACCGATACGCTAAACCCGCCGCCAGGGTTCCTGGGCGCGGGGACGCTGGGTACTCGGTTGTGCCGATTGAGAGTTTCCACGCGACGTGGAGACGAGACTACAAGGGAGGGGGAAGCGGCTAATTTAGACGCCAGTGTCAGGTACAGTACGCGCTCCAAGGGTGCCGCGGTGGCGTGCCCCAAACAAGCGTGGCGATCCAGCGTCCGTGTTGCTGACCCTCTTCCTGCGGGCGGGCCTTCCGACTTTGCAGCCGTAGACCCTTTTGCGAAGGCCTCACCGCGCACCGTCCCAAATCGCATCCCTGCTTTGTACCGCAGTCCTTGCCTCTTCATGCAGCGGCCCTTGTCTCCTTGGTTGGCCAGGGCCCAAAATAGCCCCCCGCGTTTGGTCGAGAGCAACCGCTGGGCAGAAGTGGTGGGCAGCGCGTCAAACGAAGCGCGGCAAGCGAGGCAACATGCCACTCGGTACCGAATTCCACTTTCCGTTTTCAGTCCTGTTGTCGGTCCCGAACCTTCTCGCGCTTGGGCGCTTGTCGTTGGTGCCCTGGAATGCGTCGGCCAGAATCCGACTGTCAGCCCCTTGACGCCTCCATTCCATTTGTGGGACGGGATCTGCGAAGTGGCCAGTGCCGTGGCCAGTCGATCAGCAACCAATCATGGCCATCCCTTGACCTACCCTAGGACCTCCCAGCTCGGATGGAAAAGCCTGGTGTTCCGATTAGCTACATGTGGCAAGGCCGGGTACTGGGCGGGGAACGACCAAGCGTTCGCGTGGAAAGCAGCATAGATTCCTCTTTCGGTTGGCTAGCCGGCAGTGAAATCGTTTACCGTAGTGTGTACCTGCTGGCGGTTTTTTGCCTCGCCTTTCCTTGCCGTGCCGAGACGGATTTTGGGTCTAGTGCATGATGGCTGGTGAAGTCACAGAAGCAAGGCCATCGTCAAGTGAACACATACCCTTGGTGTCGATCGCGCTCGTAATCAGGTCTCGGAAAGTAGAGTAGATGTATGTTCCCATTAGGTTTCGCGGACCCTCAAGGAGGCAGCAGCTACTTGTAGCGGGAAGAACAATCGAGTTCTGAAGGATGGATTTCTTCGCTCCTACCTACGGTCCCATGAATCCCTGGAAGCAAATGACCACACCACCACCCGCCTTGGCATCGACAGATATATGTATCCGAAACTTGGCATGACTCTTGCTGGTCCAAAAATGCACGGTGGAATGCGCCCCCGTGTTCTCCCCTGGACGCATGCAAGTAGAATAGAATGCGACCTCGCAAGTATTGCTCTTTTCACCTGGTACTATGCATGGAGTTGGACAGTGACGAATCAATTGCTACGTGTATTGCAAGGAAACCAGCCTGCACACCTCTTTCACTATTCCACCCCTACCTCTAGCACCAGTGCTAGATACCGGCAAGATGCCTGGCTCGGATCAGTTTCTGAACTACGAGTGGGTTTGTCGTCACTCACCGCGGTCATCCAGTGACCACACATGCATCACAGAAACTAGCGACGTCGATGGGAAGAGCGTCTCCTGGGTTCGTCTGAAGAGGAGTGGGAGGACGAGTGGTAGGACGAGTGGCGTCGCTCGACGCGGTGTCGTTCGCCCCGCGGAGGTGCATGGTTGGGAGACCGCCGGCGGTCGTGGTACTCCGCACCCTTGTCCACGCTATACTTGTCAGAGAAGTAACACCTGAGAGGAGGTGGCTCTTACGCGAGCTTGGAAAGAATGAAGGTGCTTGCCACGATGAGAGACGTCTTGACGAATCCCATGTTGTTTGTTCGTTGCTTTGTTTGTTCGTTGGGTTGTAGTGGGGTGACGTGGGCAATGGTGTGGGTAGTCTGATATGGCGAATATGGTGTCTGTTGGTTGATTGTCTGGTGGGTGGCGCTGACGGAATGTACTTATAGACGTTGAAATGCCATGGACCGAAAACCGTACCCCCCAAAGAGGAACCGTCAGTAATCCGATTCCGAGTCCGAGTCAAACTGACTGTAGACCTGAATCACGCTGGAATTGTCCACCGGTTTGTCGCTCTCGCTTGAACCGTTCCTAGAAAGGTCACTACGGGGACTGGGGAACCCATTTGCTTCCTGGTATTCGCGAAAGGCGAGAGTGATAGTTTGGGCGATCCGAGAGACTTGCTGGGTTTGCTCATGAGCAGCGTGCTTGAGTTGCTCGTTCTCCTCGCGCAGTCTGGTGATGACCCTGTCTTGACCTCGACTTTCAGGGGCCCTGGTCGATTTGAGTTGCTTTCGTAGGGTGGCATTCTCCTCTTGAAGTGCGGTCACCTTGTCCTCGAGTTGGGCCACCCTGTCTCTTAGTGACCCGATTGGGAGGAGCTTGGCTTCCAGCAGTTTGAAATCCTTGTCCGAGTCGTCGTCATCGCCACCCTCTTCATGGTACAAGGCATCCTCGTCAGTTTCTCCCTGGTCGTCGTCATCGCTGTCGTGGAAGCAGTATTGAGGATAGGGGGAGGCGGGTAAGCCGTGAGAGCTCGCCCCTGCTCTCTTGCCCGGTTGAGCTTGCGTCTTTGCAAACCTTGCGGTAGCAGAAGGAACAGAGGACAAGGGGGGTGGCGTCACGATCTTCACACGTCTCTTGGGCGGCAGTGGCGGCAAAGGCTTGGGGGCAGGCATAGTGTGTTTTCTTCCACGGCCTGAGACTATAACTCTTTGTTTAGACACCAGATCATGTTACAGCCTACATAATATATACTTTATCACTGGACGTAATAAACGCAATGCAGAAGACGGTATTCAGTCTATTCGTTCCAAGTTCAAAGCGGTCCAAACATGTGGGTACCGGCCCCACTAGCACGTTCCTGCACCCATAGCAGATCGTCTAACATGCAGCGTCCCACGGTCAGGTGATTCATCCACCTATAGCTAGCTCCTCGTCCACCGCCGTGTCTGAACTCCCATCGAAGAAGCTCCAACCGCGAACAAGACTGATCATGTCTCTGGAGAACTCATGCAAGTCATTTTTGACCTTGTCCAAGGCATTGTTAACTGTATCCACCGCATGATGAATTTTCTCCACGGCATTGTCGACCTTGGTGAGAATGCGCTCTATCGTGTCGAGCCGCGAAAGCAGCAGCAGAAGGAGTCTGGCCGCGCCTTAGTATTGATTTCCCAGCACTGGACTTAGACGACTTACGTTCTAGCCTCCGCATCCTGGCCACTACCATAGTTGGGGAAGCCTGGGTACGCGGGATATTGAACCTGCGGGTATGGAGGCAATGGATCGAACGAGATGTGGGAGAAGTCGGCCATGTCGATGTTTGCATCCATGCTTTGGTCGAGGAACTGCGCCAGATCTTCACCCAGGTGGTTTCCAGCAACACCAGGGCTGTTGAGGATGCTTTCCATTGCTTCGTATTGGCGTCTTGGTTGTTTTTGAACCACCCAACCAAACCAGCACCGGGGTTCCCGCCGCGATTTATACCTTAAATGGTACCTATGGTCCACCCCCCTGGGACAAGGTACACAGTTTGGATGGGCGCTTCCATGAGTGATGCCTTGTACCGTTTCCCGTTTTTCTTTTTCAGGCCCTCTTCCGAGATTCCTTTGCTATAAGTGCTCCCGTTTATGTGCCCCGATCCATTTCCTCAAGTCGAATGTCTCAGTGTTCAATGCTTTGCTCTTGTCCTTTCTATCTCAGGTCATTCACATATAAACATGGCTTCCCTCCTTGTCTTCTTTGCGTCGCTGAGCACCATCGTTATGGCTATCGACGGTTGTCCCGCCATCTGCATGTCGGACCCCCTGCTTCGGCTGGACGCCGGCATATCCAACGTGTCGGCGACGTATGCTCTCCCTTGCTTGCACACCATCACAACTACTGACCATTCCTAATACAGAATCGACGATGTCTTTGAAAGACAATGTGTGGCCACCCTCCACTTTGAGAATCCTTCCTTTCTCCCGGTTACCTACCATTTCGATGGCGTCTCGTGCAAGGGATTTGAGCTAGCCTCCTTTACCGTCCCTTCCGAAGCGCCTAACGGGCAGGCTTGTATCGTATGGTATGGTACCTCCTCGCACCATGGATTCGTCGTACATGGACTAAACTCCACAGGCGCTGTGCAAGCCAGGACACCCTGGCATGCAGCAACGTGATCGTCTCCGGGGGTCGGTCTGACTTGAGCATGGCCACCAACCGAGTGGGCACCATGGGTTGTTTGTCGGAAGCCGTTGCGACGCATACCACTCTGGTCACTGTCACGCTCCCGTCGACTACGTTTACGAGGCTTTCTACCTCATTCCTCACCACCCACACCACCTACACCCCCTTGCCTGTCGCCCGCGGGACGACGGCACCTCCATCGACCTGGGCCGACCCATCCTTCACTACCACAACTCCTGGAAGCGCCGAGTCGGATTCCAAGACAGCCACGGGTGCTACCCAAACCCGTACGGACCAGGGCGGACCAGCCGGCGGGGGACAGCCCCGAACAACTACGTCCCAGACTACGCCGTCCCAGGCAACGCCATCCCAGGCAACGCCATCCCAGGCAACCCAGACCCCAACTACTCAAACGCAAAAGACCGAACCGACAGCACCGCAAGGCGTCCCCCCTGGTTCGACGACACCCACAGACTCAGGCAGTACCACGGCGGCTATTTCGACCACGACAGTGGTTGCTACCTCCATCGCCTCGACTGTGACGCTGATGCGAACAGTTACGAGCACAGTTCCGGGTACCTGTGCTTCGGAGACGGGGGTTTGATTCCACTTTCCTACACATGTGGCGAATACGACGGAGTCGGCCGGTATGGAGGATGTGTAGAAGTAGCTCTCGTGTATTTTAGGCGGCTGGCTTCCCTCTCCGCCCAGTTTCTGATTTCTGTTCTCGTTACGGTCTCTAGTTTCCAGCTGCTCAATCCACTTTCTTAACTGCTTTGACCTACTCGGCTACTGAATTATGTCGACCCCATCGGAAAACAAAGCAAATGATTCTGTTCCTCCCACCAGTCGTGGTGGAGCAGGCACTTGCGATCCTCGCTGGAACGCGTCGTGGGCCTTCCAGCTTCTTCGATTCGATGACACCACTGCCATGATTCAGCACTACCGCTCGGCATCAATCTACTGGCACAAAGCCTATGTGGCATCCCAGGCCAGCTTTACGAGTCTTGCCGCTCAGGTCGAGGCAGTGCGGATGAAGCTGGAAAGTATAGAGGCTAAGCTTCATGGGGATGAAATATACGCATTGAGAGAGGCGCTTGTGCGTATCGATCTGTACAGACTGTGTACTATTGACTAATCTACCATAGTCCGAAAGTCTATCCAACGACCAGCCAAACAAGCCGGCACAGACTCGCGGCGCCTTCAGCCCCTCCACGCCGACGGCCATGAGCGGCGTGCTCACCCCGGTGGAACCCTTCTGGCTGAACTAGTGAAAGTGTGTGCATAGCCTCTTCGCAAGATCTCCATAGTCTATTCATGTCCGGCTTCTGCACCTGTCTGGCCATCTTGGCCACGTGCGTCGGCACTGCCCGGCCCGTAGACTTTGGGAACGGGGTACTGCCTGCTCTGGTATATTATAAGTCTGTGTGCCCTTCCGCCACTGTTGGAAACAACCTACAATCTCGGCCCTCTGGGGCGGCCAACTCGGTTGCTTCGTAGATGAGTATTCATAGAAGCGGCCGTTCATGCGGATGACCATATACAACTCGGCGCCGCAGAGCGTGTGGAATTCATCGACCTTTCTGATTAAGGTGTGGCGGCGCCTGCGGAGTCTTGCCATCCTCTGTTTGTGGGCCCGCTGGTCGCGGTTTGTGGTAAGGCGCAGGGACTGGTACGTGGTTGGAGAAGAGACGGTCCCTGTTGTTTCCATGATGTTGGTTATGCATGTACGTTGGAATCAATGCCTAGTGGCTACGGGGTGTGCGTCCTTATAAGTGTGGGTGTCCCGAGCGGTTTCCTGTTTCCGGCCGGCAGCGCTGTTCCCGTTTTCGGGAGGGACGTTCGGCACTATATAGCAAGAATCGCCATAGAGCATGACTTGAACACACAACCGCCCGTCCCGCCCACTGTATTCCTATTATTGTATTCTCAACGCGGAGTTATGAACGTCCTTCCATTCGAGCTGTTAGGTGCGGTCGCAGGCGAGCTGGATTCGCAGCGCGATCTCACCTCCTTCCGTCTGGTGAGCCACGTGTGTGCTGCTGCGGCCTTGCCGCTGCTCGCACAGCACATCGCTGTCCTCAATACTGCTGGGTCGCTGGACGAACTCTGCTCTTTTCTTCAATCGCATGCCTACTTCGCAAGGCACGTCACCCATCTCAGCGTGTACCATGGGTCGTGGCCCCTTTGCACCCGGGAGGCTTGGGAAATGCACCCACTGCTTCTGGCAGGGAACGACAGGATCAGTGTCGAAACAGCCCGAGAGAATTCGGGCGCCGACGAGGCCTTCGAGGATTACCGCCAATTCGCCCTCCGACAAGCGAAGAGAGATCCTGTACACGATACTGCCATGTGCATCAGCATCGTGCGCTTGTTGCCGCGCCTACAAAAACTCACTTTGGGGCACGTACAGATGTGTAGCTGGCGACGCCGTGAGAACGTCAAATACACCAGGCTGCGCCGCAGAATATGGATGCCCGCGCTTTACAAAGACTCGATAGGAGCGGTGGCCAGTCTGGTGCTTCCTCTTTTGCCCCAATTCCCTCAAATCCGGGACCTCACCGTTCACGGTCCCCTCGACTCTTTCGATTTGAACAATTGCGGGTCGTTCTTTACGAGCCGCGTCAAGCGGCTTCATTTGGAGTCCCTTCTCGTATTCCCCGAGGCTCCATCATCAGTCGAGAGATTCTTGCGGAGTTTCCCTGGTCTAGAGGAAGTCACGATGAAGTTCGCAAGCAACAACGAACACGCGGCCTCGCTGCTCCAGACCATCCACTGGCCGCGGCTTCGCAAACTCGCCCTCCAGGATACCTGGACGACGGCCGATACCCTGATCGGCTTGATGGATCGACACCATGCTTTGGAAGAGGTGACGGTGAGGAACATGACGCTCTTTGTGGGGACATGGCGTCCGGTCCTTGAGCATGTGAGAACCCGCCACTCTCACGTCCACCTTGAATGCGACAGATGTCTGGACACCATCGATCCATACTTTAGCGTGGACGTGGCCGCCCATACAGACCAGGGACGGCTTCTGCGACGGTTTTTGAGCGATAAAGAATTTCCCTGGCCCTTTGCGCCTTGAAATGCACCGCTGCCCGGTGCCGCTGGTCGCGATAGGCGCATCGTCAAGTTGCTGAGGCGAGCTGGTTGGGTTATGCACACAAGAGCGGAAGTCTACTTTATTGACAAGCAAAGATAGTCTCTGTAGACAGAACTATCCGGTTTCTGTAGCTCTTACCCTCTGATGCCATGCGAATTATACTTGAAAGCTGCCAATATCCTTAGGGCGAGCCAGCTCTGCTCCACACAATGTACCAGCTGTGGCACGCCCAAGTACCGTACCGGTTGTACTGTGTCGTCCGTGCTACTGCGCTGCACGCCCCACTACCCCAGAACCGCCCGTCATGGCGTCCGTCTCTGCATAGTGAGGTCGGCGGTGAATGATCAGACGAGTCGCAACTTCGTCAAGCGGCAGGTCAATTACACGTGGATTGGTGCCGCATTGTTGCACGGCAGACTGTAACCATCTATATTGGGCCTTGACGGTCTGTCAACATTTGCTCCCAAGCCTGGGCATAAACCCCTTCACACCATGTCGCGATCCTACGCAAGGCACAGAGAAGCGCGTAGCAGTCGGTGATGGACTCGGTCGAACCCAAAGGCAGGCGGTCGTAGACGAGAACCGTGCCACCGAACTCCTCGCCCGAGTCGGGCACCTGGTAGAAAGCCAGCTTGAGGCTCCACCGTACGCCTTCCACCTCAATCAAGGGCAGGGTCAAGATGTCGTCTCCAACCCAGCGGTCCAGCGGAGGATTCGCTTGGATCAGGTTACGCAGGTGGCGGAAATGGATCCGCGCCCAGTTGGCCAACTGGTTAGGGCCATGGGCGTCGCCCCCGCGCTCACGCTTTGTTTCGATGCTGACGGCCATAGGGCGGTCGGACTCGAACTGATGGAGAGCATTGAGCTGGCCGAGCTGGGGGGCTGTGGGCTGCCGCCTCTAGGCACGCATGTACATATCAATGGCGCTTTTGAGCGACGCTGTCGTAGATGGGGCGAGGAAGATTCCGTAGTCGACCTTGCTGTCCTTCAGTTTGGGATCGGGGTCACGGAAGTCGTGGGCCGGGCCCACGGCCGTGATGTTGTGGTAGACAAGAGACGTGGTCGTCTTCAGAGCTATAGCTAACACACGGGCGTGTACTCTGTCATTCCACTCGGCCTCGTTCGCGGGCTGGGTAGGGTCGGCACACAGGCTGCTTGCGATGACCACCTCGCCGATGGACATATGCGTGAAAAGAAGATCGAGAAGACCTGAGCTCGTGGCCGCGCTCAGCGTGGTTTCGGATAGATTCGAAGACAGACTGGAGGGTTCTGGAGTGTCGAACATGTAGTCGCTGATAGGATCTACGAGTGAGTCGCTCGTCGCCTGGATATGCTGCTGCAACTGCTGTGGCAGGACCCCTTGCCGTGTTCGTATTTTCGCTAAATCTTGGAGCAGATGGCGAGTCGCCTCGCTTAGGTCTGCGTGGCTATGGATCGCGGCGGTCGGTTTCGGTACTACGGGCAGATCATCGTCCTGAAGGACGGCCAGGGCTCGCTTGCGCGGACTAGCACTCGCACGGGAGCGCTGTGATAACGAAGACGATGCGAGCGAGGGCACTGATTGGGACGACGGCGATGCGACCCGTGGTGGTGTGGGTTGTGGTGGCGCGCCCATGGCCAAGTTGCGCCCTCGTAGCGGTCGAGGAGTCGCGGCTGTCTCCTCCGGGCTTTGTCGGTCGGAACTCGGTGCAGAGCGCGTGTTTTCTTGCGCTGAAATACCCCCATAGTCGTTTATATCGGGCTGTCGCCTTTGTCGTTTCTTCGGGCTCGGGCTGCGAGGAGGAGACGACATGGTCGCAGCGGCGCGTTTTCTGGCAGACGAGGCCGCCGCTGCCACGTCTTCAATCCACGAGAGGATCCGGTTGTTTTGGGGACAGCTATCGAAGCGGCAAGTGGCTTCTGCCATGGATGAAGATCGGTATCTGCAAAAGGTGGCGCTATGTCCTGGAAGACGACGGGGGTGTTCTGATACTGGCTGGCATGGTGCTAGTAGGTCGCAGGCGATGTAGTTCGGTGATAACGACGGGCAGCTGGATCTGCTCTTTGCTGCCTGGTAATCATCTGCCCCGCTTCTCGTTAGCACAGCAACGGGCCGTTGCGCTAGACCGTAGCTACTAGAAAACGCGTGAATAAGGTTACTTCCGACGGAATTCCATTGGGAAAGTACTACAAGTGAACTTCATGCAGCTGGTTCTGTACGCTTTCCACATAAGATCTTCAGCGGCTGGTTCGACGTGCGGTGCGCTGGTACTGTGCATCGGGCAGGCGGTCAATGGCGACGGCATTTGAGTTGGGTCGTCGGCATGGCGGGCGCTCATGTTACAGTACCCGAGAAGCGCGTAGCGCAGCTACTCCAGGTAGGTGACAGAACTCGTGGTACTCATGGTCCACGGATGGGCGCAGCTTGGGTGCAGGTGGGCTGCGGACAGCGTGACGCTACGCGACTGAGGCCCCCTTGTACCGTAAGGTATCGCTTAAGAGACTCGAGAACCTCGGTACTTCGCCTTGTTCCGACAGGCACAACACACGTCGGACGAACGCGGGACGTCTAGCCTGCCCTCGCCAGCGGAGGCCCCGAAGCCCCCGCGAACCGAGCCGCGCCCGTCTCTCGACGCGCCTTGCCCCGTACCTCGAACTGTAGCAGGCGCACGACGCGAACTCGTCCACGACCCACGACGTCAAACAGCAAGAGGAGGAACAAAGCACGCGCGCGAAGCTTTCCGTGCCGGGGAGCGCGGGACGGCCCGTGGTTCGGCCTACCATAGGAAGCGCGGGCTCGATCGTCGTGGCGGGGTAGACCTGCATCGAGCCGGCGGCCATGCTGGGTCCACGCCGCCCTCCGCGTGCTGGTCCGCACCCGCTAGAGAGGTTCGGCGTAGACCAGCTGCCTCGCTAAACACATGATTTCGTAGGCGCTCTACTTCGGAGGCGTGGGTGGTATCCATAGCACCACGGCACCACAAGCTGGACGTCCTAGCTCTTCCTTCTACCCTAGGCATTGCTAACGGCCGTGTCGCGAAAAGGGACGTCCCCGTCCTCGGCGTATCCCTAAGCTTCTGCCCTGAGGGCACCCTAACGACGGTGGACTGTGGTAGGCCCCTCTCGTCATAAGCACACCCGGTATGCCGTGATCTCCCCCTCCGTCACGTCGTTGCTCGTATCCATTGCTTACGCGACTCTCCCCTTGCTCCCCTAGCCTTCTCTCACGGTGCGCTTCTCCGGGTTGCCCTTAGCATTAGGGAGAGACCCTCAAAGCAGTCGTTCAGGACCGCTTGCGACTATCGACTTAGCTACACACGGTGGCAGATGAAGTCTCAGGGGTCAAGAAAAGGAGAGAAAAGTACGACACCGTTCAGTAGACTACATTTAAGAGCAAAAAGCCATTTGCCTATGTTCCTACGCAGAAGAAAGGCCATCGAGATAATCATGGCGGATCATCCCGGTGGTACGTAACTTGAAATGCTTCCGAAGCTGCTTTACGCGTCGACTCCATAATCTTTCGCGAGGAGCATCCAACCGGTCTCTGGGTGGTCCTCCAGCGAAAGTAGCCTGCAGTGCAGTGCCATACTCTCCGTCTTGCACGCTCAAGTTGACGCCTTTTTCGAGGAGCAGCCGAACGACCTCTTCGTGGGCTCCAGCGAAAGCAGCCTACAACGCGGTGCCAAAGTAACCACCTCGCGCGTTCACATTGGCATCCTTCTCTAGGAGCATCCAGACGATAGCCGGGTGTCCTCCGACGGAAGCCGCCTGCAGCGCAGTGCCGAAACATCCACATCATGTGTTGACGAGCGCGCGCCGTTTTCGAGAAGCAGCGCTATAATTTCGTAGGCACCGCCTCCAGGAGCGATTCCGAGCCAAGAGCGCAAGTTTTCCGAGTCATGGGACAAGCAATGTTCCTATCGGCCAATTTGCACCCATCTATCATCGCCCATGCTAGGGAAGCTTGGTTGCCACGCTCCCGCTCCATGTACGTACATATGTATGTACATACATGACATCGCAGGCCCATACCCATAGGAGACCCAGGTCCCCACATCGAACCCCGCGTTGCGAAACATCCAACATGGATGGATCCAGGGTTCAACTCTCGGGCCCATCCGACCCAACCAACCTTCATCCATCCATCTATCGAGCCAAACCCGTCCGATTCATCAACTTCGTCCGCTCAATCAGACCATGCCCATCCGTTCATACCGCCATCTTGTTAAATCGTCACGCACAGCTGGTCAACCGGTCTAAGGGGCACGAGCCCTTGACGCTGAAAGTAATCTGCATTTGCAAAGGCCGACACCCGACCCCCGCGATAACGGCCCTCAGACCTCGAGCTTTCACCGCCAAATTTCGGTCGCGCACCATGGACGTAGCGATGCCGTGTCGGGTCAAAGCAACGACAGGGTCTGCTCGGCACAGAACAGCAGTGCCCTGTGAACCTTCCATCATGACACCCGCCATGAAGCAGAAGCCGCGCCATGGCAAAAGTAGCAGTGGCAGAGCGACACAGTGGGCCAACAAGATGGGGAGGAGAGGGTATTCCCAGCATGGTGTCAGGGTTCCGTCCTCGGTGCCACGCTATGCTCTCGCCCTGGGAAGCAGGGAAACAGTCATCTTATCCAACCAGGCCGACCACATTCTGAGACAGACCCGCCTGCCCAGACGGCGCTCGGACAGTGGCCCTCTGCCAGCCTTGTGCTCGGTGCCGGCCCATAGGCGGATCTGATTCCCTCCGTGGCGAAATCCCATTTCTAGAACACCCTGCGATTTAGGGAATTGTGAAGAACCACCGCCAGCATACCGGGGATCAAGCACAGGGTCCCTCCTCTCTACATCTCGACCGCAAACCCCGTCATGGCTAGAACCCCGCCTCTTGGCCTGGGTATCGTAACCGGTCATAATACAGGTAGCACGTCGACCGCCTTAACGGCCCGAGCAGACTCCAAGCGTCCCCCTTTCAGCCAACACCATAACCAATCAGCGAGACATGGGTTCGTTGCCATTGATGGAGCATCACTCTCACGAGGATGCAATCCGCCCTCCACCAAATCGCTCCGCACCCGAGCGGCCCGGTCGCTATCTTGACATGCCGTCCGACGGATACGCAGGCCTACGCGCACCAGCATCGCCTTCCGCCCTGGCCCGAAATGTCCATATAACATGGCCTTCGGGCCCCTCAAAGCACCTCTCTCTAACAGACAGCATCCAGCCTCATCATTCTCCGCTCTCTGGGATAGCTGGCCTGTGACAACCACGCTCGTTTCAACACACTCCTTCACGCTCGTTACAGTATTACGCCTACGATGTATAATCTCAAGTACATGGCCTTGGCGGCTGCCTCGCTGCAAGGGTGAGTTCCCCAATATTGCATCTCCTGCTTCTCTCCAAAATTGACCTCCTCTGCTAGCGTTCATGCTTTGCCGCAAGGCAACAATTACTATGGATTCAAATCGTCCTCCCGCCTCGTAACCACCGAGACCAGCGGGACTCTGACCGTCACCCGGACCCTGACTCCTTCGGTTCCTGTTACGACCGAGACCAGCGGCACGCTCACTATCACCCGGACCCTGACCCCCTCTTCGTCGGCCGAGGTCACCACCGAGACTAGCGGCACTCTGACTACTACGCGTACTATTACCCGTTCCCTCCCTGTCACTACCGAGACTAGCGGGACTCTGACCGTCACCCGGACCCTGACCCCCTCTTCGTCGGCCGAGGTCACCACCGAGACCAGCGGCACGCTGACTACTACACGTACCATCACCCGTTCCCTCCCGGTCACCACCGAGACTAGCGGTACCCTGACCGTCACCCGGACCCTGACTCCTTCGGTTCCTGTTACCACCGAGACCAGCGGCACTCTGACTACTACGCGTACTATCACCCGTTCCCTCCCGGTCACCACCGAGACCAGCGGCACGCTCACTATCACCCGGACCCTGACCCCCTCTTCGTCGGCCGAGGTCACCACCGAGACTAGCGGCACGCTGACTACTACGCGTACCATCACCCGTTCCCTCCCGGTCACCACCGAGACTAGCGGTACCCTAACCGTCACCCGGACCCTGACTCCTTCGGTTCCTGTTACCACCGAGACCAGCGGCACTCTAACTACTACGCGTACTATCACCCGTTCCCTCCCTGTCACTACCGAGACTAGCGGCACGCTCACTATCACTCGCACTATTACCCCCTTATTAACCATCACTTCCGCTCCTGTTACCACCTTTACTACCGTAAGTTCTAAACCCAGTGGCATTTGGTACTTATGCTGACTTTATCCTACAGACGAATGCCAGTGGATCGTTCACCACTGTGACCAAGACCAAGACTAAGAGCAAGTACGGCTACTATTAAGTGGAGATGCTTAGGTACGAAGGATTTACCTAGGGGCTACAACTAATACAGAGTGGTTTGCGACGGAAAGAAGGAGAGTTGGCAATGGTATCAATTATAGAGGACGAACACAGCTCTAAATTTCTCCTTTGTATAACCTGGTTTGTCATATCTAATAAATTTGAATTTCTGGTTCAATTCTGCCCTGATGGCTGCTTCAGCCGTCAACGGGCTATCGACATGACAATATGTCTGCTTCCAGACAAAAAGCCGAACCAGAGAACAGGGCTACCAGCCTAGGTATGTAACCAAGTCCTAGATACCATTCCTCGGAATTCTTATCTTGAAGAATCCTGAAGCCGTTGGAGAACTTGTGAATGATGACTAGGCGTGAATTATGTCTTGCCAATACGTTCTCTGTCGCGGGAATATTTTTGTGGCTACATAACATAAGACTGAGTCCAACTGCTTACCAAGCCATCGGAAGCGCTTTTTCTTTTTCTGCGTCCCCAACGCTATGTCAATGTTTCAGCAGGTGATAGAGTTAATCACCTAAAGCCCACTGCGATTGCATGAAAGTGATAGAGATCGATGAAATGAATTTATGTATGTCGCTTTTATGGCTCTCTGATAATTATGTGGTTAGGTGCTTCTTTTGAGTGAAGCCCTATTGGATAGATGCGTTGCGATCGCGCATGTTTTCTGTGCGGAATAGCACTTAGAGGACAAACTGGACAGAATGACTCCAAGACGTGGATCATTCCCGAAGCTTTTGCTTCATGTCTCAGCCGGCAGTTGGTCCAGACGCGTTGTGACGTCAGATCCCTTGTTCTCGAAAAACTTCGAACGGGGGTAAACCCTGAGATTGAGTGCCATTCAAGGTAAACCAATATAGAGTATTGTTATTAAACAACAAATTAGGTTAAAGAATATAGCCTTCAAGTAGACACTGTTTCCTTCTTATAAAGCCGCACTGTTTCCCCACGACGTATCCCTGCCTGCACCAAATTAACTTCCTTGCTGGTCCTCACTTACAGAGGAACAGGAAGATCACCGCCCAAAGAGCCGATCACGTTGTTGAAGACACCCGAAACAAAGTTGCTGGAAGTCTTATGAGTGCCGGCGCACATTGGTGCAACCTGTTCAACCTTGTCACCGAAAGGGATATAGCTCTGCAGCCAGCCAAGGACAGCACTGGGGAGATCGGTGGGCAGGGCACCGCCTCCAAAACCATCCAAAAGGCCACCGGACTTGCCCTCAATGTTCATGAGAAGGTTATCATGGGTGAGATCAATCTATAAGGGGGCGGTCATTAGTGTCAGAAACCAGATTGACATTTTGCAACTAAGGTGTCGTACGTAGCTCTTAGCGTGGCACACATTATACTGATCGCTGTCGCTGAGGACATCCCGCTTGGCATTCGTGGGGTTCAATGCGTTAGTTGCCGACTGGGTGAAGCACACAATATCATGAATGTGCTGGAACAAGTCCTGCAATGCCGGCCATTAGTCACTGCAATTCACACGCATACTTCAAGATATGCTTACGCTGGCCTTCTGCGTGTTATCGACAGTACCACGGACAAGAGCGGAGGCGTTTTGGGCCAAACTGGAGATATCACCAAAGGCGCTGGTGATATCGCCAATGTTGTCCAGAATACCTCCGATGATGCCCCCGTTGTTGCCCCCGTTGTTGCCGTAACCGCCGTAACCGTAGCTACCGCCCTTGTTCTGTCCACAATCGAACTCAAAGGGCACTGTAGCAAGAGCCACGGGAGCCACCGAGGTGACAGCGACAGCCATCATGACGGTAGTCTTAGCGAACATTTTGATTTTTCGTGCTTAAAAGATTGGAGTTAGAAAGGGTACGAAGATGATGGCTGAAGTAAACGAGCGTGCTGTTGAGGTGGCTGCGGCGTTGATGAGACGTAGTCAAAATTTGGCGGCGTCGTAGAAACGATTGTGATAGTGGTAAGACCCAAAAATAGTTGGAAGTAGAGATAGAGATGGTGATGGTGCCGAGAAAAAGTGAGTGGTGTCGTACGAATCACCTCCAGTATTTATACTGGATATCACCAGGCGAACTGGTACACCGGTCGACTTTAGGCTTTCCCGTTTAATTGGCATTGAAAAATTTGTATTCATTGCGCCAATAGGTCTCTCTCACTCGAAATGTAAAATGGCGTACCGCTTAGACGTCACCGCTTGGACGTCGCCGCTTGGACGTCACTGTCTGGACGTCACTACCTGGACGTCGCCGCTTGGACGTTAGAAACCGCTTTTCTACAGCCTATTATGGCTTACAAGGACAGAACCACGTCTTCAAATTCATTTCTCTCGCCAATTGATTTGCCATCCTCTCCCTGATCTGCTTGGTCGCCATGTTACCACTAAATATCTAGCTTTTTAGCAACCATACTTTCCTATTCGGCTCCTTCCGTACTGCAGACATTGCGCGATACATCGGCCGTAGAAACCAAGATGATGTGTGTTCTGGGTTCGCGGCCCTACCTGCCGAGAGACGTCCTCGATGGAGAAGCCTGGGTGCTTTAATCCGTACATGTCGCGGTTCAGGGTCTGGGTCATGGCCTCGATCGACTTGGAGAAGATCCGACCGTGGAGGGCTTGCTGTTGGGGGAAAAGAACGGCCGATTGCGTCTTCATCAAGAAGTCCTTCGCCGACTGATGGACGAAGTAGATTGTCTTTTCGCGCATTGTGAGGAACGAGTCGCAAAGGTTGGCAATCTCTTCCAGCGATTCGGCATCTTCCACCGTGCTGCTATCTTCCTCGATAAATGTAGTAGACTCAGTAAGTGAAAGTGAACGATAGGTTGTTGTAATGAGAGCAAGCACCTGCGTACACAGGCCCGCGTCCTCCGATTCGTGGACTTGCTGCATCATCCGTTCATAAAGGGCATCAAGGCCCGATGGGAACGATTGAGCTTTCTGTAAAGCATTCCCTCGACGACTTTTCTTCTCGAGTTCCTGGCATACTAAGGCGACCCAGAGGAAGGCGCCGTTGGCATTGCAAGTGAGGTATCGACACACCTCGTCCCGTGTACTCCCTCGATATCATTAGTCATCTGCGAGCTGGGATACCTTAAACTTGATGAAGCTTTCGACCGCTCCTGAAACAGAATGGGCGTTAAGCTCGAGCGAAAGTTGGTTCGCAACAGAGCGCATTCGCCTTTCAATATGGGGCTCATTACGGCTTGATATGAGCCATTTCGGGCCGAAAGAACATAAAGCTTGTTTAATCAGGTTAAGAAGCTGCTCGAGTTTCTCGTTACACTTATCTAGTACGTCGATGATCAAATAAGCACATTATAACTTCAGGTCTCCGACGATATTTGTAAAGATCTCGAAGAGCGCCTGCTACGCGTTCGTATCTTCGAAGAGCAGCTTACCGGCGGTGTCGTATTATTCCTTTATATAGGACACGGGGGAGGGGTCTTAGTCGAGAAGCATAAAGATGAGGCCGCGTAGGACTGCCGTCGCGGTGCTGATGCGCTCGTCGGTGGCTTGGCAGAAGAAGTAGGCGAGGCGCCTTCCCTCGGCCGGTGAGTTCTCCAGCTCGTCAATAATGCCGCAGAGGAGCATGGTCTTGCCCTTGCCTGGATCGCCCTTGACCTAGAGCAACCGCTGATCTTTGTTGTCGCGCCATTGGCGGAAGTTGGGATTGGTAAGCACCCAGATGTAGGAGTCCGCGAGTAGGCCGCCTTTAGTGTCCTGGATACGTGTGTTGTCATGGCGAGGGTCGGTGATACGCAGGCCTGGGAGGCATTTATTGGCCGTTTGATGGATGTTGGTGATGTTTCCTAGTTGGAGTGATCCTCCGTGAACGGTGAAATTTCCATTGTAAGACGATCCACCTTGGTTTATAGATGGATATAATCCTGCTATTTAAGTTGTCAAAATGTCAGTACCACATACCGATGAATCTACTGGTAGAAAACCCAGGGCCACGTACGATCCGCTGCCGAAGACGCAGTTCCCAAGTTGTTTGCTCCTAGGGGAATCAAATCTCTGTCTGGTACCGTTCCGAGGCCGATATTCGTCGTAGATACGCAGTGAGCGCCGCCTGCATCTTCGTAAAGCGGCGTGATGCCGCAGATTGTGCAGTCGTAACGGTAGGGACGTCTGGTGCTGGCACGTTTGAGGCTATCCAGTAGCTGCTTCTCGGGGAGCAGCGCCCGAACGGTCACAGTGGCGCAGGCGCATGTGCGGTCTCTCGGCGCGATCGAGCGTACAGTCAAGTTTTCGAGCTGGCCTTGCAAATCCGAACTCGCCGCAATTATCGACCACAGTTCACTTTCCAACTTCGTAGGCGATGTTTCGGCGGGAACCTCCTCCACGCGCAGCGTCAACTCGCGGAGACGCCGCTGGTCACCCGGTCTAGGTCTGTGCTCTTTAGCCCTGCTTCTTTTCTTGACGTTGTTGCTTGCGTACAGAGTCGGAAAGGAATGGCAATTTGCAATCCAGGATCGCATAAGGCTAGTACGAGAAGAAAACAAAGATGCCGGCCTTTCCCCGTAACGAAGAGAGAACGGCACCGTGAGCCGGACGTGGCTTTCGTACAGTCGTATAAGTACACAGGAAGGGAAATGGACGAGGGTTGGTTCCTAATTGTTCGGGGGCCGCCATGGTACCTGTGCTAGTCGTCTGCCAGGGCCACGAAAGACTTCTATGGTCAGGCGCAAAGACTTGGCCTCCCATCCGTCTTTCCAACACGAATGGCCCGTGGAGAAGGCATGGGGTTTCGACCCAGCATAGCTATGGTCTTCGACGGGAGGGTCGGTGGCGCGGATGGCATGGGTTCGGCGGTCGGCGTTCGCGTCGGCAAGTCGACGTGCTAGAGTCGGTGCCTGCTGGGCGGGGTGTCAAGGATGTAGGCGTCTGGCTGGCACCGAAGGGTGGACGGGGTGCATGACACGACCCTGGCGACCGACCCTGCCCAAGCGCGGGCGCGGCGTGTGGACGAGGTCGACGGACGAGGACGCGGTAGTGCGGCGCGCGGTCGAGGCCACGCGCAAGGTAGCGATACCACGCGCGTCCGGCCTCGCACGGTGGGAGAGCACGTCGGCCGCGTGTAGTGTTGGCGGGGGTCGCTCGAGTCGGGGGTACGCGCGAGAACGCGATGGGGAAGGGATGAATCGCGGGCCACGGCGGGTGAACCGGCGCGCCACGAGGCACGGCCCGCGTTGGACCAGCCTTGTGGGCAAGCTACCCCGCGCTTCGCCGGTCTGCGGCCCGCGCAGTAGCTTCCTACAGGCCGTCCAGCCTCGCGCGGCGGGTGTCACGAAGCTAGAACGACGCGGGAGGCCGCTAGCGTCCAACTCTTTTCGCACCAGGTCATACGTGTAGTCATTCGTGTATTCAAGAACATACTCCGACGAAATAGCCATCTACCTTCCACGCTCCTACGGAATCCAATCTGGGAGCGACCGCGGTACGAAAAAGACCGAGCTGAATGCAAAACCGCCAACCTAGACGTCCCGCCCAGCGACCCGGCCGTCCTGCGCGCTGCCCGCAGCCACGCAGCTCACCGACGGCCCGGCCCGTGCAACCCCTCTCGTCACTCGATCGCCTTCTTTGTCCTCGTGGTCTTCGGAGCCCAGCCCATTGCGATGGCCTTGCGGGGGTGCGGGGTGCCGACGCAGTGGCGGTGGTGCGTCAACAGCCTCTCGACCGCGTCTTCGCCGAACACGAAAATCAGGGTCGATCGTACGAAATGGGAGGTGTAGTTTTCCGACGCGAACCGCCCGAGAATGTGGGTTTCCGGGTAGCGGTCCGTCGCCGACTTGGTCTCTTGCGCGCTGGCGAGAAGGAAGAGTTCGAAGTCGTCCAGGCTGCGGCCTTCGAAAGTGCTGGCCTCGCGGTTCACCGACGTCGGGCCTTGACTTGCGATGAAATCCTTCTTGGCCTGTCTATACTCGGAGCCTTTAGTGACCGCGCCCGCCCGCAAGCCCGGGTAGGCCGGGTTCCGCGAGGGGAGGCTGATAAGCAGCCCGCCGCGCGGGACGACGCAGTGAATCGTAGCGTCCACCGATGTGCCGGTGACGTGATCATGGTACTTGAATTGGCCGGGCGTAGCAGAGAGGACGATATGCTTCGGAGTTTCGAGAGGATTGTCTTCGAGGAGCTGGGCAATGTCGGTGTTCTTTTGGGGGAACTTGGGGGCGGCTTCCGCTGCGCGTCGGCGGCCGCCCCCTCCCTTGTCCTCTTGGTCCTCCTCTTCCTCTTCCTCTTCATCCTCCTCTCCTTCACTCTCTTCTTCATCCTCCTCCTCGTCCTCATCCGTAGTCTCCGCCGACGCGGGGCTCGCCGTGCTGCGGGCCCGCGCTGTCCCAGCCCTCGCGCCCGCGCTTCCTTCCTCGTCCTCGGTGTCCACCTCCATCTCGTCATCGTCCATGTCGGGGATCTCCCTTGTCGTCGCCTTGACCGCGGCCGGCTGTTCTCGTGGGGACCGGGCATGGTACCCACGCGTGTCGGCCCACACTTGCGTGTCTTCCGTCGT
Organism: Nigrospora osmanthi; assembly: GCA_029489945.1. Classification (NCBI taxonomy): domain Eukaryota; kingdom Fungi; phylum Ascomycota; class Sordariomycetes; order Amphisphaeriales; family Apiosporaceae; genus Nigrospora; species Nigrospora osmanthi. The sequence continues at coordinate 128,105 of CP120501.1, forward strand.
CGGTCCGCCTTTTCGAGCGCGTAGGGACTTCGGTTGGTTCGCGGCGTGGCTGCTTTTCTCGAGCAGGGGCTTTGGGGCCTTCTTGCCACCGGCTCTTTTGTTGGTTTTGGATGCTCTGGCCTTTTCCAACTGCTTCTTCAGACGCTGCAGCTTCTCGATCTCCTTGGGCGATAGGTCCAGCCTGTCGGCCTCGAGGATTTGCGTCTTCACGCTCGCAAGAAACCCCGAAATCTCGGTTATGTCCATGTCGGCCGGTACGGCGTGAGGCGCCTGCTTCACGGGCCTCGGCGGCTTCTGCCCTTGGTTGGCTATCGTCCTGTCGGCCATGTCTGCGTCACTTTCCTCCTGGTCGGAAGAGTCGGATTCGGCCCGGGTTGGTGTGTCTTTGTCGGTGGCTGCCGCCACCGGGACGGCGGGCTGCGAAGGGGCGAACAGCGACTTCAGCAAGCCTCCCCGCGCAGCCCCGGGGCTGCGGCCCTCGTCGGTCGGCTCCGACTTCGGTACTACGGCTTTGCGCAGCTTCCCGCTCGGCCTTCCTGAAGTTCCTGTCGTCTCGGCGTTGTCTTGGGGGGCTGCACCCTCCGCCGGCGGAGATGCTGAGGTCTTGTCTCTGTTCTTGTTCTTCGCTTTCAAAGGAAGTCCGTCGATCCATTCTCTCAGCTCATCCAGAGTAGCCTCCTGCAAGTTGTCATGGCCCCCAGCCTCCTCGATGGTCTTGTTAAGTTTCGTTCGAAACTCTTTGGCCGAGATGTCGTGGCGCTTGATCTCGGTTTCCGCCCAGCCCAGGAATGTGCCTAAATCGGCCACTTCACCAGTCGCGCGAGTGCGTCCGCGAGTCGGTGGCATGGTGGAGTGGATGGCCTCAATGCCCTTGCCTACCCTAACGCAATGCGCGCCTGGTGCTCTCTTTATAAGGGCCGGGCACGATCAAAAAACAGCAAACGGTCTTCGACCGCAGCCTTAGCTCTATGTTATCTAGTCGTCTCCATGGGTCCAACGGCAATCTGTAGCTGAGCACGGCGTATAAGCTTGTAGCCGTACTAGCGCCGGCTCAGGATCAAACAACCGTATCGCGCCTGGTCCCAAACTACTTGACGCTAGTAGGAACCATGCTGGAAACTGTCCCTTGTAGGAACCATAGCAAAGATATAGGGCGCCGCCGTGAAAAGGTGATGTGCGTCTTCCGTTTTCCGTCTTCAGCCTTACTTTCCCAGCATGGACCCTGCACCAGGCCCGACGCCTAAGTCCCCTTACGCCTTGTGGTTGGACCAGTCACGACGGCAAGGCCGGAAGCCGCGTTTCGCCGGGGGGATTCCTGTTGTAGCCCAAATCGACGAAGGGTATAGGGTGGGTTACCGTACACCAGACCGCGCTGCCTCCGATACAGTCAGAGCTGAAGATAACGAGTGTTGCGCGGGCACAAAGTTTTCACAGAGGACCGCTAGCAACAGCTTTCCAGCGGTGGAGGTGGCAGGGGTGCAGAGACCAAAGACAAACAGCACGTAAGCATAGAAAATGGACGTGGTTGGAAACGGACTGCGGGGGACAGATGTCCGCAGAACAGATGCCACAAAGAGAAATGACATCGAGTAAGGTGTTCCAAAGGGGACCTACGGGACCGAGACAGGAACAACCACGAAGCACTTCTTCCCCAGAGCGACAGGGTTTCTGGAAGGACAGCGCCCGAGGGCCAGCTTCCTGGTCGGGAATTCGGTGGAAGCAGGTGTCCAGGCGGCGGTGGGCAATCGGTCCTTGGGGACAGGGTTGTACCAGTATTAGCAGCCATGGGGTGTCGACTGCACCAGCAAGTCTCCCGACGCCAATGGACCTACAGCTAGTACAAGTGCCCCCACTAGCTCGCACGGGAGGTATGCCAGCTGGCATACAGAGCGTGACTACTGCGACGCACGGACGCCCATCTACTAGCAACGTCACCTAACCTCACCTCATTTCGCGCACCGCGTCCAGTTACTCTCAAGTGCACTTCTTTCCGTCATCACCATTCCCATTACCATCATTGCGCGCCCCCCTCCTCTAATGAGATGTGAAACGGCAAGTCACTCGCACCCTCGATCACTGTCGACCCTGCCTCCTACTCGGTCGAACGGGCCCCCCGACGCCCCTTCGTCGAAAGGACCAGGATCTTGGGCGGGGCCTGTGTTCTCGGCAGGCTCACGGTCGCGAGCCTTCGTCGTGTCCATCTCCCTAAGTCGCTCCCCTCGCTACCGCTGCCTTGCCCGTGGCCGAATGAAACCGACTAGTCATTTGCACCCTCGGTTAGCGACCTCAACTCCAGATAGATCAGAGGCCTGGCCTTGGACGGGGCCGTAACGGGCTACTGGTCACAAACCTACGTCGCGTCTCGTTGGGTTCCGAGCCGGGTGGCTGGACGAGCGGCCTCGACACCCCCTTGTTACCAGACGGTAGGCATTTCCCGTCCACAAGCTGACCCTCAAACATGCCGACCACTTCGCCCACCAACGACGAAGCGATGCGAGCGATGCGAACCAACGATCCACCATCCGACAAGGACGCGAGTTGGGAGGCAAGCGAAAAGCCTTTCACCGTCACGGCCACCGGTGTCGCGACATTCAAGGCGGAGGAGGAGGCACAGAAACTACGCATGCAATTGAAAGCTGTATACAAACCCCTATCGTTACTTTCCGGTTCAACGTCGAGCTCTTCGGATACGGCCATGATAGGAAGAAAGCCAGGACCATATTGTTTTTTTATGTCCCTTGTGAGCACATCGCGGCGCTAGAATACACCGTCCTCGTTAACCTCACCGATGCCCCTGAATTCGTTCGCGAGGACCTGCCTTCCGGGGGTATTGCGCAGCTCAGTTTTCTGCTCTAACATCCCGGTCATGTTATCGAGCCTATCCGCGACCTTTTGCGAGCCCTCCGGCCCAACTCGCAACCGACACGGGCAGCGATGCTTGTACTTGCCACAGTTCGCGAGTTCGTCCTGTTCATCCCCCAAAATACATTTTCCCACCACCAAATCCGCCACCTTCAGAGCGCCGTGACATCCCATCCCTCGGAGGTAGATAAGCAAAAGAAGCATACGGAATACGTACACTGGTTAGGAACCCTTTACGGCGGTGCGGGCGGCAAGGTGCTGGACCCGCGCCCGGCCGAGGATGCCGGCACGCCTTCCGAGTCGGGTGACTCGACCGTCCCGATGAGCAGCCCCCCCGGATATAAGCCCGTGACACAGCGCGGCGATCCTATCCTGCCGTCTAACGAAGATAATAATGAGTTAGACGATGCAGCAGCTCCCGTTGTCACTCCACCTCCGTATATGCCCGAGGAGGCGGATCTCACTACCACTGGCGACAGATTAGGTGCGTACACATACGTCCTTCACTCCTTTAGCGTGACTAATGATCTACTGCGCCCTCTAGGAAGGCCAGGTGAGAAACGGCGACTCGATAGGCAAGGATTCACGGATAGAGATGATCGTAGGCGCCTGGGTAAGGGACCCAGGCTTGCGAGCAGTGGCCCACCCTCCCCCAGCGGTCCACTGTTCACCGAGGGCATCGCCGGCCCGGCATACACAGACTTCCATGGTGCTGGACTGGGTCGGGAGTCCCACAGTGTCCTAGTCATGCTCGAGCAAGTCCTTGGCGGCATCCAAGACTTGCGGAAGGAAAACGGCGCCATCAAGGCCCAACTGTCGGCCATCGAGGCGAACCAACGTGAGCTGCACGCCCAGATGGCTGACCTGCACCGCCAACGAACGGAGAGATTCCGGGCGCTGGAGACTGCAAGTGCCGGGCTGGGCAAACGGTGCGACGACATGGACGCGGAGATGCAGAAACGCCACGACAACCTGGACAAGGGGCTGGCCCGGATCGACGAGCGCGTGGAGGGGATCGAGGCACAGTACAGCGTTGTCACGTCCAACATCACCGGCCAGGTGCGCGGCGCACTTCGCGAGGCGCTATTGGGGGCGCTGGGCTCGGTTGGATAACTGGGAACGTGCTTGGCAAAAAAACGAGGGCCTTTGAATAGTTCATTCCCTACGTCATACTCGCCGGGAAACCAGGATCGAGGGTTACCACATGTATTGCCAAAGACATGTTTGGTTGGCCGTAATCTACCCCAATAGGCTACCCCAGTCGCGGCTGTAGCCATCGTATGCAAAAATCCATCTGTCCTCTGTCCCGGTCTGGCTATATGCATTATAGGCTGGCCAAACAAAAGGCTGTACCTTCAGGTTAGTGCGAGGGGGACCCATGCAGTGAGCAAAAGCGGCCGTAAGCCGAACGTGAGCACCGTGGCTTCCACAGGGTTTTCAGTCTATGCCATGACATAGCCCAGGCGGCGAAACAGATGGCATGCGGGAAGCCACAGCGCGAGCAGTGATCAAACAGCAGAATCGTTCAAGAATAGAAAACTAACTACATAATGTCTGTCTGACCACTGCAACCCGAAGCCGGCTTCGAGACAAACCAGGCCGCGACTCTTTACGCCTGTCCCTCCGCGCGACGTTTGGCGCGGCTCCTTTTGGCCCCACCACGATGTCGCCGGCGGCGCTTTCCTCTACCGTGCTGTTGCGTGCTGTCTGGACCCTCGCTCACCTCACCCCCAGCATCTCTCCATGACCGTCTAGGCTGGGTGTTGTGGGCGCCGCCTTCTTGTAGTGGCTGATGTGTGAATTGAACATCCTCCATAGGGGACAGAGCGGGGGGCGACCGCAACGTCCCGAGGTGGGCTGGTCGGCCTGTCGTTCTTCGTCGTCCATATTCAGCGTCCGTGGGACAGTGCCCACACGGGAACCGACCATAGTCCCCTGCATCTTGGAACAGTGGCCCTGACACCATGCCCCCAAGTGCCCGTGGCAGGCAAGGTGGGACGATCATGGTGCTGACCCGGTAGCCGAGCGAATCGCAGGAGAGGACAACGACGTGCTGGCGCTGGAGGTTCATCTCCACGTGCACGGTGGGCCAGGGAAGCGGATCGTCGAGACGCTCCGCTAGGTCGAAGGTGAGGCGGCAGAGGCTAAATTTCCCCGCGTCGACGACAGCGGGCCCGTGCTGGGGCGGGGCCGTGAACGCCATCCAGCGGTTGATCAGGCCACTGTAGGAGGTAAACGCCTGGAACAGAATGGGGGATTCGGGACACGCCAGCGTGACACGAATGCCGGCGATCGGTTCTTGATTGCCAGTAAGCACTTGGCAAGTAATTGGGGCCATAGTGGGGTAGAACACCCGAAGCGCACAGTACAGGAGTGATAAAACACGGGACTCGTGCGGATGAACTCCACAACACCCGGGCTTTGTAGCTCTGTGCGAGGCTCATCAAGCAGCAACCCGTTTATAGAATGAGGTTGGGGCCGGATGCGGAGACGAGAAGCGGTTTCCCGTCGAAAGACTCCATCGTATTCGACTGCCGGACAGGAAATAGGCGGAGGGTCCCAGCCCACAGACGTCAGAAAACGGGAAGGGAACGGCCCTATCGGCACACAACAACAGCAAGGCAAGGTCTGGCGGTGCGCTTAGCCCATCTCTGGGTGCAGTAAACCTGCCTCTCCGCTGGAGTGCTAACCCACCGCCCAAGCTGCATTTTGCCCAATCTACTCGTGCCTACGATGGAACATCCAAATCCCCATGCCAGCTGCGTGACCGTTTCTTGAGTCGCCTCTGTTGGTGGACCAATAAGATGCCACCATTAGTCCTATACTTGTTTGGAGACCCGCACATGCTAGGAACAGCTGCTCAGTGTTGTACGCAGGGAAGTTGCATCGTCCGTGGAGCAACCTTGCCCAGAGCCAGTGCCGGTGGTGATGGTGGTGGCACATCTCCTTTATTCTCACTACCCTCGATAATTTTACCAGGCATGGAGTATTCACGGCAGAGTGAGCCTCATTGGCAGGATGGGCAGCGCAAACCCTCGTATGCGCGCGTCTAATACCCAAGATGGATGCTGTGATCTCAAGCTGGCTGGAATTTATGGCCAAGTCTTTCCACCACCCATGGGGGCGACAAGCGAGACAGACAATAAGCAGCTAGGGCGGTCTGGACCCCCAGGGCCCATTGCCAGCCCTCAGGCTATTAGGCGAGACTAGCGGCGCTGAAGGGCCTAGTTACGGTACCAATGCCAAGTGCTGTAGCAACAGAGAACGGGTATCTTGGTTACCCCGCCCTTCGTGGCATCGAGTAGAATGATGCGTCCTCTCCGTCGATGAATACCGGGCCCCATTCTCTGGCCGTATACGACAACCTGCACGATGCTCTTCAAAGCTGACACTGCCGTCGTTGATGCGCATCCGTGGAATTCGGCGCGGGCGACATCGAGCAAGGCTCCCACAGCCCGCAGCATCGTAGCGGGCGCATTCCCGACGGTTCCGCCAGCGCTACGAGGGCGCTCTGGCTGTCAATCTCGTCACATTCCTGTTCCCAGCGCTGGACCTTGGTGACCGGCCGAGCACGCTTGGAAATATGGAATAGCACTTAGTGACTCCTGGTAAGTGGCGCCTCCGGTGATAAGGATACCTTTTGCGGCGGCCGGGTACTCTGTGTAATTTGAAGGGGACTCAGCTCGTCATGTTTTTACCCGTCTATGGGTCTCTATTACGCCGGTGCGAAGAGCCGTACCATGGATTCTTTCAGAGAGTGCATCGAATGAATGTCTCGAAACGGTTTGCTGGTGAGGAACCGAGCGCCTGCAAATACCCACCCCACAGCATGACAGGATCCCGTAAACCGATGATGGGAAATAATAGCAGCACACCATCGATGGTTTCCCAGGTACATCTCTCGCCGCCTATACTTTTAGTCTCTATTTCCAATTTAGTAATCGGAAAGTATGCCATTGGAATTGCAAACAGGTCGTAAAGCGCCGTTGACAACGCCCGTGCAAGATGGGCAAACTCCGGAAAGCCCAACTGGCCCGCTTAGTTGCCCTGGCCGCCGCAGCATGTACGCACTTCCCCCCACACTACGGTCGCTCCGTAGTCTGACAGCGCAGACCAATTCAATGCCGCTATACACGGCTTTATCTGGCCCAAGGTGCTTTGGGACTTCATCTCGCCCTCGATTAACGTCCTGGTGACGCCTATACCGTACCTACAAATCGCCAACCTCGTCGGCGCCCTCCTTGTGTTCGTACTCGAGTGGCCCTGTTCGCCGGCACTGGGCGTGATACGAATTCCGTGGCGGTTCGTTGCGATCGTGACCGCAGCGTTGCCTGCTTGGCTGCTCTACCAATCCACGAACGCGGGCCTCTATCATCTCATCAGTGCCACCCTGTACATGAAGGCGCACCAGCAGAAGGAGGTCAGTTGGCGATGCGATGGAAAGCAGGTCGGGATGACACTCACCGTGCCCGACAGACATTTACGATCTGAGATCAAATGAGGACCAATGGGCTGGTGCGCTATTGACCCGAGAACCCTTGGAGATTCGTTCCGTCTTCCCCATAGCCTTCAGGAACACCACTATGAAGGCAAATAGGCAAGGTACTGTGGCATCCTAGAGCGGGTTTTAATGATGCCTACTTTAACTGGTACACCTGGGAGCTGTATGTGATGAAATGAGCCATAGGGACGAGGGTTGGAAGATCAGGAAGCAAAGAACACTACTACTACGCTTGGGAGGGTCTCATGTCTTTATGGTTTGTCAGGCCATCGGTGCCGGGGTCTTAGCATACAGCAGATGTCATTAAATTAAAGAATTGTGTTTTGATGGTATTTTCGTCTCTCCGATAGTAGGCTCGCCCAAGCAGCCACGCACGGTTATTCATTTGGGGGTTCGTGGCATTTGATAGTAGGCCACCGATCGTACACCAGCCAAGCTCTCCGAGCCGTGATTCTCGGAACCGCGGCCGAGCGACGGGAAGACTGGCAGATGTCGGCTTCGGGGAGCGTTTCGTATAGGGTGGCAAAGAGGGATAGGGCTGTGCACGATAGTGGTTAATGCTCTAGTGGGCTACGGGGAAAAACCGGTACTTCGCTGCCTTCATGGTCCATGTCCGACCTGTAGCGCCGTGAAAGCAATCGACGCGACGCGATAAGATGTGTTGCGTCAATCCAGCGCGCATCGTGGGCACGACTCTGAATCGGCAAGGCTTCTTCCTATACAGGCTGAGGCCGCGTGATGGGAGGAGTTCGCGCACGGACATGATACAGCTGAACCACCGGTCGTCAAGGGCTCCAAAGCAGCTTCGTTCGTCCAAGGGCATACGCCAACCAAGGGTAGTCACAACTATCGGCATTTCAGGTGTTACTCCATACCCCACGGAGCCGAAGCTATAAAGCTCACTATAGTACGGCAACCCAGCACCTTGACCAAGCCGTCTGCGAAGCACAGTTGCCCTATTGATCGACTCCCGGGATTGTCTGCCCGCAACAAGAGGTATAGACTTTACCAAGAATGGGATAGAGAACAACGTAAAGGAGTGGGCCGGCCCAGTGGGTGGACCCGTGCAAGAAAGCCCTACAAGACCCGCCCATAGCTCTGATGAAAATACATGCACCCCAAGCTCTTCGGACCTTGCGAGTTCGCATCACATGTACACCTATATGACTCCAAAGAAGGCCTGGCTCAGCTACCACTCCACCACGGCACCCACTCAACAGCAACATCAGGGAACCCCTTGTCCCCCAGCCTCTGTTGGACCCGCCGCCTCCATTCGTGTCTGCCTTGCTCGCTGTGGAGGCTGGGCAGATCCAATCCACTGGAGACGCGGAATTTGGTCCTGATCCAGGCCCTTGGGACGAATCCAGCGGTTTCCCAGTCAATGATCCCCATGGTCCCATCGACGCGATTGACAATGATGTTGCCGGGCCCCAAATCGCAATGATAAAACCGAAAGCGGGAAGCGGACATGCCCAACTCTCGGCAGTTCGATATAAGGTGCTCGCTGGTGAAATCCGGCCTTGCGCCGTGTTTGTTCAGGTAGTGGTCCGCGAGGTGATGTCCATCCACGCCGCCAATATAGTCGGCGGTGTAATTCTCGAGCTCTTCACAAACTCCCACGATGCGGTTGACACAGTGTTCCTTGGATGCCTCGTCCATATGGGGCCATTCATCGCCAAGGGTCTGGCCTGGTATCGCCGTTATGAGGAGGATGTATCGGTTACCCCAGAGAGCATGGTGGAGAACGTCGGGGATCGTAAAGCTCCATCCTCCCCTGTCCCGAAGGTGCGAGAGGGTGACATGCTCACGGGTGGCTTCCATCTCTGTTGGTTCAAGGTCTCTGACCTTAAGAAAGGCATCGCCAACTTTCCAAGCCGCTGCAACTCCGCCAGCCTCGTGGACCTTTTGAATTGGACTCATGGAAGATAAAAGTCGAGAGGATGGAGGCGGTCCAAGTACGTCCGAGAGCACAAAGTACGAGCTTTTACCGTCGCTCCACGAAGGTCTCTTGTCGTCTCCAGCAACTTGGCGCGAGATGAGAATTCTTTCGCCGACAAGCCATGAGTCGGGAGTGACCTCTCGAACGATATCGTTTGCCGGGGTTTGGTGGTCTGCCATGGCGTGAAAATGGAATGGGGATGAAGATCAGGCGGAAGCTTTGCGTGTGGGAGAAGCGGCTCAGGGCGGCGCTAGGTCGGTCCCCATTGACGTGGACGGATGTTCCCCACTCTTACGGAAGAGCCTCGGATTATGTTGTGGACCGGATTTCTACAACAGAATGAATCACAACAGATGGAGCCGAAGTGGCATCTTTAACACAACTTTTATTTGATCAAGTGAGTGCGATTGTTGGTTCCTGACACCACTGCTCTTATCCATCACTTCCAGGCAATCCATTAACGTCAGCCGATCATTGTGGGCCGACTCGGCCCGGTCGCCGATCCCGAGCTTTCCCATCGCGGTATTCCCGCGCAGCCTGGTTCAAGGTGTAAGAAAACTTTCTTAAAACAGCAAGAAGCAGACAAGCATACTATGAACCCAGCCCTAGAGTGCGACAGGGAGCGCAGCACCGCACTTTGCCCCATTAACCGTTCCTTCACATGTTGTCTTTCCGGTGATGTTGTTATACCCGCATTTGGGGCATGCGACGGCATTGACGAGTTCCTCTGGGGCATTGACGGCCATATTGGACCTTTTGGGTGTGATTTCGGGTGCGGTTAAGATGTAGTAGAAGTTCTGGCAGGGAATTCACAATGGCAGATGGGGATGGAAACTCTTGCTGAAGTACGGAGTTTCTTGTTCTCTATATACCCTCCCTCCTGTGTCACTTAGATTTTGCGCCCGTCCTTTCAACGAAGGCGTGACAATCGTCAGTACCCTACCAGATGATGGAGGTGCGGGGCGAGGAAAGATTGATTTTACCATTCATTACCTGATAGGATTTCGTTTGGAAGAGGGTGTAGTGGTATTGGCAGCTCGAGGTGCTTGTCCACCGTCCGTCATGAAGCAACAGTAACTGCTCCAAGCGAAGCGCTAGGTCGCTGAGGAGACCTAAGCGTTTAGACATGGGGCACTTCGCAGCTCAGTGGAAGTGCAACGCCTCAAAAGTGGCCTGGAGTTTATTGTCCGAGTCCACTTCCAAGGAGTATAGTTCCCATCCCATGAAAGCAGCAGACTACGAGCAGCTTGGATGATTCAATTCACGCACCGGGGAACTATGCCATTGTATGCAGGTGCAAAATCAAGGGAGGGTTTCGCTGGAAGAAGTCCAGAGACGTCGTCTTGTACGAGTGTGCTCCTGTTGGTTCATACAGAGTCTAGACAGGCCCATGGCAAAAGCCAGCTGCCGTCAAACAACATACCAGGAACGGAAAGGTGCAGGGATTTGCTAGTGAAGTCACCGTTGCTGAGGTGGAAGACTGCTGGGTATGGTGGGTAGTAGCATGCGCCACTTCGTAAGCGACTATCCTAAAATGGAAGTTTTTTTGCCGTCGTGCAGATCATCTGTTCACCCTGCAGCCCAGAGCCCGTGCGCCGTCTGGCGTGGCGCGCTAACACCGACTAGCATTACGCTGGGGTGGTTGCTCCACCGCTCAAAACTACCCTAGAGATATCCGCCCTCCGCCGGGCCGCGGCTGCTGCCTGGCTTCTGATCTACCCGCATGATGGCCAAGGACCATGGCCACACAGGACGACCCCCAATCGCAACAGGCACCCTTGCCTCCCAGCGCTTGCGCGCCGACGGCCCCCATTCCTCCACCATCGGGGCGGTTGGTACGATTCACCCCAGAGCCTTCCATCATCCCCATTGAGGCCAGGAAGAGGCGAGAACTTACCATGGCCCACCAATTGTATGAGACATTTACGGGCGAGCAGATAAAGGACAGCATGCTGGTCGATGCTGCACGGTTGTTTAGCGACAACTATGGCGTGTGGGGCCCGACCTCAATGAAGCCAGGTAAGGTCGTCAAGTTCTGGCATCGGTAGGCTTCTGACGACGTACAGGAGAGCGTGTCAAGCTTAACGCACGCCGGCTTCGAGCGGAGTACCTTCCCGAGGGTGCAGAAACAGTCTACACGAGGGTTACTGTAGACGGCGTCCTGGCCGGAAACGCTCTTGTGTGTCGTTGGAAGCAAGACGGTCGGAACGTCTGTTGGGTGACGCAGCTGGTCGTCCACAAGGAGTATCGCGAGCGTGGGCTCGCAGGTGGCCTCCTCAGGTCTCTACGCGCAGGCGATGATGAAATCTACGGCATCATGAGTTCCCATCCCGCCGCGTGCCTGGCGGCTGCGAAGTGTTTTGGAAGTACGTATGCCTTTCCGGAGAAGCAGCCATACTGACGGGGCGCAGCAAGCATCGAAAAAGTGTCACTGTCCTTCATTCGCGAGAACGCAGAAGCAGTTATGCACGCATCACCCATTCCCTATGTACGAGAAACGAGGCTATCAGGCTCGGTTTTCAACGCTGAAGAGCGGAATGGGCTCGTCTCGGGCGTGAACACGGGCTTCTTTGTTGACCATGCAGACCCACTGGAGGCTTTGGCTTTGATCCGACAGGACTGGCACTGGCCGCTTGGAGAGTTGCCAGAAGGCCACGAATTTCTCTTGATCCTTCCGGACAAGCGTCGCCGCTCGAGATCGCTGTCTTCTTCCCGATCAGCCACTGTGCAAGCCAAGTAGTCTAGCTATTGCATTAGCTTGAGGTGAATCAGACGGCCGCAGGCTCTCGCTAAGCATTTGCTTTGCCCGTATCTGAGCATGGTATTCATTTATGCATACTTTCTTAGCTATGTAATCAATATAGTGAGAAAGACATTAAGTCCCGAAAAAACATGACAGCGCGGGGGATGCGGCCCTCCTAGGCGGTTTCGAGAGCGTTCGATCGCTGCAAGTTCGACACCACCACCGTTGCTAGTGCAAGTTATCACGTGGATGCCCTACATAACTTGATCCGCGCCCATTCCGCGCCCTGCGCTGTTTGATCCGAACCCAGCATCACGCCAAAAACACCAACATGAAGAGCCGGTTCCGACCCATATACAAGTGCGATACCTGTCGTAAGAACTACAGGTACAAGCATACGTGCCATGGCAAGCCACAGCGCAGACTTTCGTCATTGTGGTCAGCAACCCTCGATAACAAAGCGGAGATGAGCAATGAGCTCGTCCATCTTCCACGGAATAGCACGAGCCCATATTTCAAGGTGGTTGGATCGAAACCCGTCAAATTCATGGGTACAGCGACGGAAGATTGCAGGGCTGTCTCCCTGGCGCCGCTCCAAGATTTTCAAGAAGTGTATGTCTGGTCGGAGTTCAATCGGTCGCCTCTCGCTCACAACCAAAAGCACCACAAGAGCCCTGGCTCATCAGCCCGCCGACAGCAGTACGAGACAGGCAATTGTCGCTACTTCGCTTCTGGACGCTTTCCAACTCCGGAGCGATGGACCCAAGCGTCAAGACCATTTGCCGACTGTTGCCCAGCGATTGGCTCGAAGCCCCGACTGCCAAATAATGAAAGCTCGGATTACCTACAAAAAGAGCGTTTGGATGCGCTTAAATGGGGACATCAAGGAATCCAAACTTCTCATTGATGAGTACTTAACGGGCCTTGCTACAGTTCCTGACGTGGTCCCGGTGGAAGACCTCGCTGCCCTACACATATCGCAAGCAGCCAACCACACCTACGGCTTCAGCTTTACGGCAGCCCACGCCGAGATAAAAAAGTGGATTCCAGATCGACAGCTTCCGGGTCGTCAAATGACACTTCTCTGGGATCAGATCTTCAGCATCGGTCGTGTCATGCGGGGGGAAGGCCAATTCCACGAAGCGCGGATATGTTTTGAAGCATGTCTGCAGAGCGCTGACCTGAACGAAGCGAGACGGTTCCTTACGAAATCAGCAGTTGCCGACGTGTGTTGTGAGCTGGCCAATATGGAAGCCGCGAGTCCCCATCTCTCGTCGGCACGAGTCATTCTGGAGCCAGAGATACGAGCATTACGGCTCGCGCCTCGTCAAGCAACCAAGGGATATCGAAGATTGCTCTCTTCTCTTCTTGAAGTTAGCATTTGCCAGGGTTCATATGATGAAGCCTTTCTTCTTGCTACCGAGCTTCGGGGTCTCTACGAAGGCCTGGAGAGTCCCGACATAGTTGACCGCCTTGGGCATGTGAGGACACTCATATCACTGGCACGCATTTCTTCTTCGCCAGAGGAGGCAGCAGGTTTCTGGGAAGCTGCATTGACTTGGAATCGAGCTTATAATCCCGGAGAGGGGGATGTTTTTACTTGCGGAGTCATCTACCTCTTCCTGTGCGCATTGTGGAACAAGCTGCGGGTGTTCGATATGAGCCTGGGGTTCTATGAAAAGGCTCAAAAGACCCTGGAGGAAAACAAAAGGCAATACCTTATTCCGGGGATGGGCACCTACATTTTCCGGAATGCGTTGTTACAAGTGGGCTGTACGATGCGATAGAACAGCCTTCTGCTCAACAGTGCAACCCAGTCCTATGCGCAACTTACGGGTGGGTTACATGGCAGTATAGTGCGCTACCTTCCCCGAACTGATGTGGAACGCTCTGTGCCTGAAGCCTGTATAAAACCAAGCATGGCGGAAGAAACGCATTCCAGGCTCTTCGGACCTTTCGAGTCGTGGATTAGGAGCAGTATTTCTGAGCTTAGGTTTGCGCTCCCAAGCTTACCTGCTCGGACTTCGACTTCGTGTCCTTGTACTATACTTCTGATGATGGACGCCGAGAGGTGCATGTTAGTAGGTCGCCTACAATAGCAGGCAGTGGGTGCCAAGGTAGCTTCGTGGAAGTCTCGGGCCGTCTCTTGCGTTAGAGCGAACCCTTGTCGAAGACAGCTCCTCTGGTAGTCTTTGCGCCCTGACGTCGGGTATAGATGGCTTCTGCATTCGTCCTGCCGCACGTGATGGACGAGCCTTGATAGTCTTTACATGCTACTGGGTAGAACAAGGTCTCGCGTGCGGGGTTCGGTTCCAGAAACAGCTCAGCCTCGGGAACAGTAGAACGTCACACATCTAGCCGTAGCCTCTCGTGTCTTTGGTCTACAGCCTTGTGCGCAAAGGAATGCTACGCTCTGACCTACCCGGGAAAGCTATGTTTCCCTTTTTGAATTACAGTGCGGGTGTAGTTGGTGGTGAGGCGAAGCGGCAGAAGCGTATCAGTTGTGGTGGTGCCCTGCCTTTGTGGCACGTTCGCTATACGACAAAGTGCCCCCAATAATAGGGACGCCGTCCTTACCTGAGTGACGTTCCAAGGTCACTTCACGGTTGCTCGGTCCATGTCATGTCATGCTGGACCATACCTTGGGATGTTGCTGTGTCAGGCTTTTGTGCAAACCGACACCGCGTGGGACGCAGTACGGCATGCTTGGAACAGCATGTAAAGAGTTAGTTGCAAGCCGGGCTTTGGAACGGTCATGGCATAAATCGAGACGGGGCGGCCGGGCCCGTGGCATGAGTCCTGGCCCACCCACCCAAAGCTGCTGGCACCCCACTGCAAAAACGCGCTAAACAGACGCGTCGACCCGCGCCTTGCAAGCTTCTTGCCGCTGGGCTCCTGCACCGAGGACGAGCAAGCAATCGTCGTGCAGCGGCCTACAGCGGCACTGTGCCATCGCGTACTCTTTCGACCAAGTGGGCGAACAATTTCAGTGGTTCGTCTGGCCAGGGCATTCTTCCTGGGGTGCCGTTCCACCGTCCTCCGCGGCTCAATGCCGTGACGTCGTGGCTAGCCGTGGCGTTTCCGGCTTCTGCCCCGCTGTTTCGGTTACTCATGTCTCAGCCAAGGCTCGGAACGAAGAGACCACCGACAAGCTGTCCTTTGAGCATAGCCTCGCTTGTCCTCACTTGGTATCGTCTGGCCTGCCGGTTCCTGGAATTCCGCACAGAGCGTTGTAGCCTCGCATCGGTCGCGGGGTCTGTGGTGTTTGTAGCACATCACAAGTATGGGCGAGGCTGCCCGGACTTTCGGACCACTATGACAATGCAGAGCAATAGCACGCAGGGGGGCGACGCCGTGTCGGCCGTATGCCTCAGCCTTTGAGGGTTGCACTAGCCTGCTTGCTGTTTCCGCGGCCGAAAGGGTCACACAGACCTGGGCTGTCCGTGGCGAAGGTGTTCTCACAGAAGCCAAGATGATAGCATACCGAAAAGCATATACTTCATTGAGATCTCTATGCAAGAAGCGAGCCCCAAAGGCAACCAAATCAATCTGTGCCGGCCGCCTGCCCCAGTCTCGTCAGGAGAAGATCCTCCATCACCGGAACCCATTTCCCCATGTCGGTCATGTCCTCATTGGTACTGTCGGGGGCGTCCACCTGCTGACGGACCACGTCTATCCACTGGCGAATGCCCGACCATTGAAGGATATGCCCCCCGAGCCCAAGGGTCTGTCCTTTCCGGACCCGGAACACGCAGTGGATCGTGCCGGAAGGAAAAAAGATGGTCTGCCCGGGCTTCAGGATCCAATAGCGCCATGGTTGCCCCTCATCGTACTGCTCCGTGTTGTTCCTCCACGCGGCGCGTTGGTCGTCCGTCGGACGCGACATCCATGCGAACCCGAACAGGCCTTCCTGGATGGTGATCCACGTCGCCAGGCCGTGGCTGTCCGTGTGCGCAGCGGTACAGTGGCCTCCTTCGGACAGGAGCGCCCAGTGCTCAATCTCGCGCCATTCTGCCCACTCTGCGCGACGCGCCACGACCCTCTCGGCGCTGTCCCCGTGCAGCACTTTGTCGCGGATCCGGGCTAAAAGCTGGCAGTTCCGTCCCGTTACGAAGTCGGGAAGGGTTGAAGGGAGGGGGCACCGGCAGTCAAGGACATTCCATGGGTCGTCCGTTTCTTCCTCGGAAAGAAACCGCTCGCGGACCTGCTGTATGGTACGTAACTCGTACGAGCGTTGGTTCATATCCAGAGAGGGGATCTGGACAGAGACGCTCTGGCCATTGTCCTCCATCCATTCGAAGAACTCGGGAATCGGTCGGGCGGGATCTTCCCACAGGAAGTGTTGCTGTCCTTCCGTGATGACAGGCACATCAGGCGTCATCTCGTCGAGGAGAGCCTTGGCCTCGGCTCTGTCGAGAAGATGCAGCTCGGGAAGCCCTTTTTTCGGGTCGGTAACGGGGTGCTTGCAGTTTGCCAGAATCGGGAGTAGGATACGGGCAGTGTGCGTGCCTCGGCTGGTCGACTCTTCTTTCGCTTTTTGGCGCATTTCGAAGATGGCCTGGGCCAGATATGCCTCGTCCGCCCCCGTATCACCTCCACGATCTGCACCAGGAACATATCCCAGGTCCATGCGAACATCGAAATCCAGTACAGGACGGGAGGTCTGATGTCGTTTGGGCAAGTGGAAGTGCGAGAGATCTGGCGGAAGCGAGGCCGCGCGTTGTCTCTTCAAAGGCGCCCTGGAGGCCCCTGTCGATACTGTTAGGCCCTTCGCCGGCGGGCCCTCCACGGCGAATGTGTTCGCTGCCGCAATCGGCAACCGGCTAGCAAGCGCTCTCAGTCGTTCCATTTCTAGTCCGCACTTCGCTGAAGACGTAGCAGGGCCATGTCGAGCACCGCCTGAGCGTCGAGTTGTTCCGTACGCCCTGCGTCGCCAGTGAGAGAGCGACGAGGACGAATCAGGAGGTGTTTGTGACCCTGGGAATCGTATGTGGTCTTCCTTGGCCGCCTCACGAAGACTCCTCCGTAGCGGAGTCCTGGAGGCCGTTGCACCGCGCGGGCTAGGGGTGGTGTCGCGATCTGTGTCTTGTCTGTTTCTCTTAACAGGGAGGTCGCCTGACACGCTTGTTCGATCCGTCTCCGGGGTCCGTCTGGGAGAACCCGAATTCAAAGTGCTTGCGGGATCCGCTGCATCGGGGGTGGATGTCTCCGTGGCATCCGTGCCACTCCGTCTTGGCTCGCCTGCGGCCTCAATGCTTGGCCTCGCATAGAAGGGATGCGTCATATGAACACCAAGGTCCTGCGCGCCCGTGATGAGGCCTTGGTAGGAGCTAGTCACAGCTCGGTCTTCCGGAACAAGCAACCCATACTGGTCGAAGCTGTAGCCATCCGGTAGTTGCTCTGCACTCAGTGCCATGAACGGTAATAGCACGTTATCAGGGTCCTTGTCCTTCACGTAAGGACCATTAGTTGTCCAGGACTTGACATTAATCAGATCCGTAGGTTCGAGCGGCTGCACAAATCTGTGTCGGCCCTTCGGGGCTAGCTGTATGCGCCGGCGCGTGAGCTGTTGGAATCGGGGCAAGGCATCCGTTGTCCAGTTCTGATGTTTCGCTGCCGCGCCAGCGAGTTGTATCGCAAAGTGAATACCCCTCTCTGCGACGGAATAGTGCTGAATGAAGTTCTCGCCCCAGAACCCTGCTACCTTCTTCAACTCTTTCACGAGTCGGACTTGACTCCTCTGCCCGGAGGCCGCCGTTGTCGTGAATCGCTGCCAGGCTGTATCCGACTTCGTAGATTCGTTATAGATAGCGGACTTTGCAAACACTGGTTGGTAGTATGCAAACTCGATCTGTACCAAGTTCTCTTGGGTGAACAGCTCATCGCGCTTGTGTACACACAAGGCATATCTCTCCTTCTCACTTTTGCAGAAATCGAGGTCCTCGATGAACTGCTTCCACTCGGCCGCTTTCGAGTTTCCTAATACAAAGAGAACGTTGTTGTACCCTGTGCCATGAGGAGAGTCCGATGTTGCGTTCATTATAGCGCCTTTAGAGAACGGTCGTTGGAAAGGGTGTTGTTGCAATGAGGTTGATGACGGAACTGTGGGTACACTAACCCTGATGAGGCAGTCATACAGCTGTATGACTGTTCCACAGCGGGGAATGCTTGGCACGGATCCGCTATTACTTTGTTACCGGTAGGTCTGTGCTTTAAAGTCCAACGCCAAGACCTCCGCTTAGTCGGCACGGAACAGTAATATCGCGAAAGTACCCAAGACTCGACGAAACCAGCCACTGATATGGCATCGCTAAGGATGGGACGCTGTCCAAGATAATGGAAATCCAAGAAAGATTGCTCCCAAACAAGAATACTGGTGACGATGGAGATTACCATAGTTGTATTACGGAAGTAAGTGATGATACTTTTAGGTTTGGAAACCCGCGTAGTGCATCTTTCTTTCAGGCATAATCCGTAGCGCCTTACGGATCCGCGAGGGACAGGGCTTCAGGCAAGAAAGAACTGCTCCTCCAGTAATGGATGGCGATGCATCGTTACTATTCCCAACTACCTGCCCCATCATTCCCTTTGGTGTCTGGGAAGAATCAGCAGGCTAAGACTGGCCCCGAAGAGGTTTCACGCAGGTATTGCGTAGTCTTCCTAAATCGATGCGATGCATTACCGTATTCCCTCTCCAAATCCTTCAATCTCTCTTCATCAGGCTGAATTGGGCTGGTGCTGATAGGAGTCGACGGTTAGGCTAGTAGGTTATAGATCTGTAGACCACAGCAACAAGAAATGGCATAATTTCTACACCGAAGGCGATACGTTGGGTAATGGCTGTATTGTGTATAACTCATTACAATGTAGCATTAGCGAGTGCGTAGGGCCATATAATTGTCGACCCCAAAAATGAATGAGTGGAAACAACCGTGTGAGTGGTTGAACGAGATCAGTGCGTAAATTCCATCAATGAAAACAACGAAAAGCAGCTTCTCGTGTCCAATTCCAAAATCTGTCCAGATTCAGGGAGAGTTCCAAGCATCCCAGTGCAAAATGTCAGCTTCTCTGAAGGTCCGTCAAGCTGTGACGAAGGTTTTGCGCACGCGTGACCAACTCGGCCCGGCGAAGCTTCTGGTTCTCTGGCTCGGCGCCAATTCGAAAAAGTTCTTCGTCCGTAAAGTGGGCGATGGCATTGGGACTGAACACAGTGGGAAGGGGCCCAACAATATGCCGCTCGATGACCTGACGACAGACATTGTCGACAAATGTCTTGAGAGCCACCTGGGGAACGTCAGTTGAGGGACAGAAATTAATACGCATAAAACACAGACCTTGTAGTAAGCATCCAGGCCCGCCAGAGCTTCCGTGCATGCCTGCTCGTCCATGTCGACATTGATTTTCCGCTTCATGGCTCCCAAAAACCTCTCAAGCTCGGAGGGGCTGTTGCTGACGTGGAGTTTACCCAGGTAATCCGAGCTTGCTGTTTCCTTGATCGCGCCTTCTACGGCTTCGCGGAGGAAATCGTGGCGAGATTTCTGAACGTTGTCTGTGTAATAGTGGTTGTATGTGATGGGCTGACGACGTTCGTCTTCCTGGAGTTTGGCAAGCTCCAGGAATGCACAAGATCTGGCTTCATCGATCCACTGAGTGCAGATGGCAAGAACATCTTGACCTAACTTGTCCTCCGGAAGAATTCTTGCGACGGCCTGACGCAGCCACCTGGATACCATCACGATTACATCTTCGACGTGGGACTTGGCGATGGGGAGCCAGCGAGACGATTGCTCGAGGAACAATTCGGCCAAGAGCACGTGGTTGTAGTTTCCAGGAAGCTCACGCCCCCGTGTGCGCAGGTACATCTGTAGCATGTCAACTCCAATTCTGTGAGAAGCCATGGCAAACTTACCCCTTTGACCCAGTCCATCATTTCGGACTTGGTCACGAGGAGCTGCTTTTCGTTGTTTTCATTGATGGACTTTCGGTCCTGATCTTCTTCGAACTCTGACACGGTGATGACCACCCTCTTCCGGCCGCGCATGCGCAACTCGCCAGCGAATCCGCCGTTCGCCTGGTGAATCACAGCGCGGAGTCGTGATTCGTCGACCTGGTCAAAGAAATCGTAGTGGGGACCATGGTAATTGCCATCCAAGGCGGCATGGACCAGCTGCGCGAAATTCGTGCTGACCTGGGTCAAGAAGATGCGGATGTGGCCAACCGTGGGGCGTTCTTGGCCCAGCCGATTTAGCCCCTCCTCGGTGTAGCGCAGGTGCCGTTTGATGTCGTCGATGACCTTGGGAAGCTCCTTTTCGATATGGCTGTCTAGTAGCTCCTGCAAGAAGAGCTTCAAGTTCTCCACTCCAACACGGCTCATATCGAGCTGGTGCTGCCTCCAAACTGGCTGCGAGAAGAAGTTGAGTTCCTTTTGTGATCGTTGCTGTGGGGTGATGCCTTTTTCTATTTCAGATGGCGTGGGGTTCTTCAACAAAAAGAAGCCCAGGTGTAGTTTGACGTTGGCCTGGTTGTTGGCCAGCAACGCGAGGCTCGCTTCGCTGCCCTCATTGATCAAATCAGGCTTGGTGATAATTCCCACCGTTCTTTCACCTTCCGGATCGTGCTGCCGCGCGAGCTGTACGATGACTTGATTGGCAATGTCGTTGGTGGCTTGCACTACAGCCAGCACAATGGTTCGGGAGCTTCGGACGTAGCTCTCCACCATATCCTTGACCTGCTGGATGTCGTCTGCGGTCTGCTCCTCGTTGGCAACCGATATGAGACCTGGAAGATCCACGACAGTGAGGTTCAACCCCGTGGGGCCCGTCACTTCGATTCGTAGCACGTCGGACGCAAATGCATTTCCCCAGGGGTCATTGCCGTAGCCACGGATCTGCATCAGCGCCGAAACCTCCTCAATGACGGTAGGAAGTTCATCCATCCCAGTCAGAACACGACGGTACGCACGCAGAGTGGCTTGTACATCCTGCACTCGCGAGGCGTGCGGCTGGATGCTGGCGGAAATTTGCATTGCGGAAGGATTATGCCGAAGAATGATCTCCGTCGGGAATCTCGTACAGAGCCCATGCTGCCGTGGAAAGGGGATGCCAGTGATACCTTCCAGAACTGAGCTCTTGCCAGCTGACTGGTCGCCACATACCACCAACTGCGGAAGAGAGATAATATCGCCAATTCCGTAGGCTCGGACTTGGTCGATTTGATTGATGCGTCGGGTGGACTTGGCTGAATGCAAGCCATCAACGTTAGGAAGCACGGCATCGACCGCCGTCTCGGGCATCGTAGAGAGAGTCATGGTGAAGTTTCACGAGGAGTGCGTGCCAATGGAGCGTGAGGTGTTCTTGAATACGAAAATAAGACAGGCAAAGATACGGGGAAAGTGCACGAAACGAAGAAAACGAAGGACTTATATGAGAAAACAAGAGACACAGGCCTGCCGTTCCCTCAAGCCGTCACATGCCGGAGGAAAGAAAGAAAATATCGGTATGCAGACTTCAACCTATTTTCGTGTATTAACTGGGATTTATAACACTTACAAAATCATAGTTGTTGAGCATCAACAACTTGCATTTCTGCGCTCAACAAAGCGGTGGCCACGCTTCTCATTATGAAGGTACCCTGTAACGCACCTATTAGGTTATCTCGCAAACCTACTCTGTATAGACTTCCAGGATGCAATCCTATATTAGGCTTCAGTCGTCTTTCATAGTTTTAGCTCACCTTACGCTGCCGAGAACCTGAAGAGCATCTAGATTGGCGCACCGGTGCCATTGTCCAGGAGTCGAGGAGGCTTATTCCCTGGACTTTGCGCACCAATCGATCAAGATTAGTTGCTTCTCTGTCCCCCGTCGAAGGATGAGCAAATAGGTGTCGCTGACGAACAAGTCGCCGTGACGACGCGATGCGACGGCCGTAATGCAACAGCCCCAATCCGCGTGCAAAGATTGTGTTTAGCCTTCCTAGGCATGCTCTCACGATACGAATCTCCTGGGTCCAGGCCGTGATTCGTTCCCGGCCTATTTACCGTGTTGATCGTCAACGAAGTGACATGTAGCTACACTGTCAGCAATCACGGGTGAGCACCCACGGCAAACAGCAATGACAACAACTAAAGGTCGACAACGGGCATCACGAAGACTATTTCTGAGGGCTGTCTATACATGGTCAGGCTTTTTTGCGACTCAATAGACCAATCGGAAGCAGACAGGTCTTGCGCCTTCAAGACTGCTCACCTCTAAATGAATACGGTCATCTCACCTACAATCCCTGGGTTCAACGAAGCGCTGAGACATGGAGCCACCTTGGGTGCTTTCATTATTTACCACAATAGAGATTAGGTGCTCACTAAACTCGCACGGAAGTTGAGGAAAGATGAACACCACTAAATAGTATCTAAAGAAACGATGACCAACTCACCCCCGACCGCCAAAGCACGATTGTATGCATGGGTTCTACCTGTCCCGGAACTACCTCTCCAGGATTTCTCAACTCCAGACGACCGTCTTAAACGCATTACCTAATGGCTATCAGAAACGACTTCGTGTGGCGAGGCTGGAAATGGCCGGGATGCCAATGCAGTGCGGCTGAGTACATGTCACCCCGCTCAGCATGGTACTACGGCCCCGCGCAACAGGCACCGAGGGCCTGGGCAGACCGGACGGTACCCGGACTTGTGTGCGTCTCCTACAAACAGAAAACTGTCGTGGGGTGTACCGAAACCACATACTGTTTGCAGTACGTGCTATGCCGCCGCAGTGCATATATACCCCGTGACGCCAGATAGAGATGCGCGCGGCGCTTCACGGCCGGGGCTTACTTTATTCCCGTCAACCTTAGAACGGGTCTTGTTCTCATCAGTCCGCCCCAATATCTACGTTCAGGTCCCCTGTTGACGAGCTCCCTCCACTGGGCGCGGCGGGAGTGAAACGCCTCCACTGCCAACGGCAACGCCGGTGGAAAATGCAGCAACGACTGGAAGCATGCTATCACCAAATCATCGCGCAAGAACCACACTACTTCCTCGCCGACAACTTTTGTTCGATCCTCGATACCTGGATCACTCTGGAGAAAGTCGTGGCATTCCTGGCCAATATAGCGAGTTCCGACCGTCGAGTACAAGCTGCCTTCAAGGCCGTGGGGGAAGTTATTGATAGCGGCGATCTGTTCGCCCAGCTAGCCCATGTTCAGCTGCTGGGAGTCTTCAAATCCCTTGAGCTCCTCATATAAGGGTAGCAGAAATCTGGCCAGCACGCCAAGTAGAGGTCGGTTAAGGTCGCCATCGACAGGTTTATTGAATGTCATGGAGAGAAGCAATAGTCTCGAGATGAGGTACGTGAGCTGAGGCGACGAGCCAAGCGCTGGGAGTATCTTGCGGGCTCTTCCGTATTCACCTTGGTGATCTTTTCACGCAATGCCGAACCGTCAGTGTAAGGAATACCCTCAGAATCGTCTACGATGCGCGACTAACGTGTGGCAGCAACAATTTTGCGAAAGCAAGCGAGCAGGCTCTGAAGTCGCTGGCAGCTCGTATTGCCAAAGAGATCAATCCTGCTATCCTGAGGGTCCGCAAAGGACCTTGAAGCGATGGGTTCGGAAATCGTGGGCTTTGGTGCCGTTTTTGATCGCGACCAAGTTCGCAAGGATGTCGGCAGAGCGTTGGCAATCGAGGGTCAGCGGGGCCCCTCGGAGACCATTGCGGGCTTGGACATTGAGGGCTAGCGGGACTGGTACTCGGCCCACAGCGGCTATAAACAACTTCCCGTTTCCGGCACCCCTATTTTGGAGAGAGGCCCCACAAGGCTGCATGGGAGCGGCGTTGGTAGCTTGAGTCACGCTGCGAGTCACGCTGCGGGACCAACTCGCCTGGGGCGGGCGCCCAAGGCGTGCGCGTGTTGCTTCCCATCGTCTGTAATTGCGCCATCTGGCAAGGGTACATAGTAAGTGTCGGTACCACCATGTAGGTGACGAATACTGTTTGGGTCACAATGTATTTACGTATCCGTCGTGTAGGGAGTCTGGGTGCACTAACTGATGGGACGACACGATGAGGGTGGTGATCATGGTGTGGATGCCCGTTCACAAGCTGCGCCGTCTATCTTGTGCGGGAGTACGCCTATCATAGCATGACCAGGGCAAGTCAAATTGTATTAGACCATGATACAGTATCGGTTGGGGTTACCGCAAACGATATGCCGTTCACCCTGTTCCAATGCAGCTTCCTCATCACGGTACCGCCATTCCTGTTCCTTGATTCTTGCACAGCTTCTAATGCTGACTCTATCAAACTGCCACAGCCAACGCCTGGGCGGGGGGAGCGGGTCCCAGCTCGTTAGCCAGAGCTCGCCAGCCAGAGGCCTAGGGCCGCCCATAACCACCCAGAGCCACCACACTTTCTCTCCCTTGCATGCTTGATAGCGCATCGGTCCTGCCCCTACGCTTATTGGTCCACACCTCCTACTCTTCTCGCCTCATACTTCAGGTACAATACAGATTCCAGTTCATCGCATCTCTTCCGTGCTATTGGTGTTTTACCATAAGGCGCACTAAGGGCGAGAATCTGCCGGCCACCCTTTCAGGGTCAGACGAATTTGCAGCTAGCGTCAAGTTTCGTTTATCGGGTATATATTGTCATTTGAGCATAGTCAACTGAACAAGGGACCGGAGGACAAGAGGTTACGTGGTATTGGGTGAGACTACTTTGTCCTAAGAAAATCATACCTCGCCCCTTCAGCACAGCAAGAGCTCAGTTCCACTATAGATATCACACGCTTCTGTATTGTAATCCTTCCTCGTGTGTAGCCAGTCGATAAGATAGAACTCGGTTGATGCTTGATATGAAGTGATACTCGACAAGAAGATAAGAAGGTTGGGTCGATTATAAGGGTCGATTATGATAGAAGCCGGCAAAGCGCGGATAGTTTAGATAAGTGCATCTCAATCAGCGTATTGCAAAAGCAAACCTTATCACGGAACCAAAAACTAATATCAGATATCACAAAGCCAATCATTGATTGTGACGTAGAAATCCTTCTTGTTTGAGGCCACAGCAATATCCTCGTTAACATGTGAATGCTATATAGAGATCCCGACTTCACTAACAAAGGCTTGAAGTATTGTCCGTTGAAGCAAGCAAGACTTCACTCATCGAATAAGAAACGATGGCGGGCAATCCCACTGCGGTACCGGAGTATATCCAAGTCCTCCAAGCCTCTCTGGACTACAACTTCACGAACATGCGGTATCTCGTCGAGGCGCTTCGGGCTCCTGGGTCCGGCTTTAATACGCACCAAAACCAGCACGGCGTGGATGGATACAGGCGTCTAGCACAGTTGGGCGAGAGTTTGGTGCAATCCGTCGTCATCGATGACTGCTATCACCGAGACATGGAACGCGGTCAGATGTCCGAGTTGAAACGCCGTGGCCAAGAGCTGACAATGAAGCAGGCGAAATCAACACCCAAATTCAAAGACTACCGCCCAGTCTCCTCGCGTCTGCCGAGTCCATCAATCTTGCTACCTGCATCAACAGGAACCCCAGCCAGCAAGGACCACCTACGTCGAAGATGCTTACACAGTCCATGCAAGCGATCGTGGGAGCCGTCTATATTGATTCTCGGCGCAGCATCACCCGGGTTTCTGACATCCTGAGGACTGTCGGTGTCCTCAGCTCAGAAAGCACCGAGGGCAGCACAGTTGAGAACGTTGATTCAATGCAGACTTAAACTGTATCGCCGGTTCAGAGGTATTCCCTTTCAGACATGAAGGCAGATGGTGTAAACTGAGAGCGCATTCGATTTAAGCCAATTGAATTAAGTAGGACGATTTTCTACATCCCGTGGTCGTGTTGCTTCGCCCAGTATTAGCATAGACAGTCTCTGCTTATGGCTCATTTGAAGCCTTACTAACAATACAGCTCCGTAGAGTTTTCTGCACAAAAGAAGTTCTCAAGTACCAACGCCGAAAAAAAAAATAGAAACTGACAACGCGCTTCAATACACCAATGATTATGGCGGCGTCGCTCGCCACAGAAATGTCCACGGCCTCACGGTACGTTATATGGCTTTCTACATAGACCAAATTAACGAAGAGGCGAGAATAGTGATATTCAGAGCAAAGCTGCGGGTGACTCAATAAACAGATAAACTACCATTGAAAAAAATCTACTGGTCGAGCATAATGATGATATGAGAAGGGTTTATACAAGGAGTCAAGAAATTTGAGGCAACCGGACTTGACTCCTCTACCCGGAAGCCACAGTGAATCGCTGCTATTTTGTATCCAGCTTTACAGATTCGTTATAGATAGTAGACTTCGCGAACGCTAGTTAGTAGCACGCAAACTCGATCTATATCAGGTTTTTCTTGACGAACAACTCGTCGCGCTTACGTAAACATAAGGTATATTTCTCTTTCTCACTTTCGCAGGAATCGATACCTTCTACGAACTGCTTCCACTCGGCCGATTTCGACTTGCCCAGGACCAAGAATATATGGTCATACCCTGTGTTGTGTAGAGAGCCGAAAGGCGCGTCCATCGTAGCAGCCACAAAGCACGGTGGGAAAGAAAGAGGGTTGTTCAAGAAGTGATGTTATCGCGGTGAGGTCGATGACGAAGGTTTGGATGCACTCACTAGCCCTCTTAAGGAAGTCATACACCTGTATGACTGCTCCGCAGTGGAGAATCCCTGACGCGGATCCGCCATTAGGTTTTTGCGGGTATGCCTATGCTGCAATCTAACGAAGCCCAGCGCCAAGACCATGGCGTCACAGGAGCGGAACAACTATATGACGAAAGCACCTGAGACACGACAAACCCAACGACGTCGCCAAGTATGTGATGTCGTCCAATATAATATCGTCCCCCTCGACGGTAATGGGAGACAGTCGAATTCCGTCGCCCGGAATCTCTGCGCGTGGATGGTAGCAAAAACCCCCCAGGGTACTTCGTCCACGACGAGAAGCGACAGTGCAGTGGATCGCCCAGTTCTGCAGGTGATTATAGTGTACTTTCACATTGTCGCTAGGGCTGCTATAAGCCGGTCTCTAACCTCGTTGCGGACCCGCTCTCATTATATTCCTGCTCAATCCAGTCACTTGTGTCATCTCTTCTCCTCTGCCTCTCGACAAGGTTGGCCCTCAAGATCCTCGTACATCCTTCCACATGAGCAAAGCGCTTCTCGAGGTCATCATTCTCCCACGTGACTTCTTCCAGGGTCCTGCTTCGTTTGCAGGTCTGCTCGGCCATGTCTTGCAGTTTGGTGTCCATTTGCTCCCGCATAGTGGCCAATTCCGTCTTGAGGGCCCTCTTCTTTTCCTCTAAGGCTTGCGTTCGTTGAAGGACCTCCTCTAACTGGGCGAGGACGAGAGCGGCATGAAAAAGCAGAGCGGGCTTGGCATGCGGCTGCTTCCGTTCTGAGGAAGCGCGGGGAACCACCTGGGGGACGGCGACGCACGACTGGCCGGCCCTGGGTTACCATGCAAGCGACGACGGACTCGCGTTTCGGGTTCGGAGCTCAAACCAAGTCGTCGTTTTCCGACGCGGCAGGTGTCAATGCACCGACTCGACGCGCCGCCGCAAACAGGGCCTGGTCTGCTCAAGCTGGTGTCCGTTTGTAACCTGCTTGTAACTGGAGACATACATGTCTACAGGTGCGTCAAGAAGAACTCTAGTGGCTTTATAGCGTTCTGCTTGTTGTGCAACGAATGGATTGGGAGTGTGGACCAACGGAACGATCATTGCCGCTCACGCCTTGCTTGCATAGAAACCCTGCTAGTTTAGTGCGACCCCCTAATCTATGGCGGAGTACTTACTACCGCTGGTCACTGTATTTTCTGCATGGCGAATTAATTATCACAGCCAGCAGTGCGCCTGGCTCGGTTTCATGATTGGGGAGGTTGGAAAGATCATGCCCATGGGCATCACGAGAGGCATATACGATCACTCAGCGACAAAAAGCCCATCGAGTGCCCTCATCTTGGAGGGCACTGCAACGAGGCGTTCGACTCGGTTCAAGACTTGAAGTCCCATCTTCTGGACATCCATTGCCCCAATTTCATCAAGGGCTGTAATGTGCTGGGTGTGTTAGTAAAGATCAGGCCGGGCCTTCGACCCCGCTGTGAAGGAAATGAAAACGTGGCATGAAGAGTTCTGCCGTGTAGACGGTTGAAGATGATCAGTTCGTGAACGAGGCTGCTAGTACAAAGAGGCGATCCTGATCTGCCACAAGATGGTCACATAATCGGTTCTTTTCCTGAGTAGCTACTCCTGCAAAATATTGTCAGGCGTGTATAGTCTATGGTCTGCTGTCTGCCTCCACTAGTCAGTAGACAAATTGAGCGTTTCGTAACTTGCGACTGTTTGACATCGGGTTGGGTACTGGGTGTGAACAAGGGAGCAATTGCTGCTTGGGCCGCCCGCTATACAACTCGCTGTTAGCGGCGGGGCTGCAGGGCACCTATCCCGCACTGCGGTCCTTCCCGGCCGTCGTGTTCCGAGTCCTGGTGATGGCCCTGTAACAGTCTATTCAGGTTCAAAGCTGGAACCGTATCTATCTGTTAATATGCAACTTGCAGTCAGGTCCGTTCAAGAAGGCTATGGCAACATGCTCCAACAAAATTAGAAGAAACATTACAGCTTTTGCTCGATCCCTCGTTACAGAAGCCGTGGTCCAGTGCTCTACCGTTCCGGCAGACTGAGAGATCCACGGTCCGGCTTTTCCACAGATATCCCATCTGAGGTGGGCTCAGAAGCAAGTTTGACGCCCTTTCCATAGCGTTCCCGGAATCCCGAGCCCAGCGTACTCTCAATGGGTACGCCTGAGGCAGGGCTTGCAGCGCTCCGTGCTCTTTCGCTCTGGTCTTCTTTCCCCGCAAGGCTCACATTCGCCATGTCGCGTGAGATTTGTTGCAGGGAAAGGTCACTAAGGTGGCCCCCAACTTGTCTTTGTCTCATGCCATACCCTCTGTTTTTGCCATGTATAACCCTGTCGTTGGTGGAGACGAGAAACTGAATGGTATCGTCACCCGTGGCAAAATTCTCAATGACGCTAATGGTTTCCTTCAGGTGGTCGTCTGCTCTGGAGCAGATGCTCATGCAGTGGCGAGCCGTCTTCCACTCCTCTTGCAGCCTCGTCAATTCCGCTATCTCTTCCTCGGATGCCATGGATGTTTTGGATTTGACCAGCAGACGATCGACCACGTCGTGCATATGTCTTTCCAGCTTGGCAGATGCATTCCTGAGGCTATCCTGGCACTCTTGCAAGCCCTGGCTTGTGACGATTTCGGATAAGGGGACCGGGTGCGTGGGTCCAGAAGAGCTTTTACTATGTTGCGCAGGATGGAGCTGGATTTGGTCGATATGGTCGGACAGCTGGGAGCAGATCTGGAGGCACTTGTGCGTACTGGCCCGCTCCTCCCTGATCAGCCGCATCTCGACCGCATCGGCGTCAGAACCGGTCAATGTGCGCGTGAAAATCGTCTCGAGTTTTCCGTCGATGCTCTCTAGATGGGCTTCGAGGTCGTCCGTCGCCGTTTTGATCAGGTTTCTGTACTCTTCCAAGTGTTCGGCGGTAACGGAGGACTTGCGACTGTTTTCGATCGAGAAGTTCAGAACTAAGTTTCAGCAGTAGCAGGGCGGAAAAGCTTACAGATTCGCGTCGGTGAGGGCAATGTTGATGGTGGACTGGTACCCCGCCAGCATATGCCTGAAGCCATCAATGTCATCGCCCATGTACTTCAATTTGGCCCAGTCTCTGAAGCTGGTCCGCGAACCGTGGGAATGCTTTAAGCATGCCAGTATCTCTCCTTCAAACTCCCTGCAAGCATCGCCGCACCGCTGTAAAGGGAGTTCGAGGGCGGAAAGGTCAACATCCGTGGTAGTACTGACTGTCTCGGTCAGCACACGCAGAACAGTACTCAAAGTCTCGAGCTGTTCTACGAGGTCGCGGACGCGCTGGGGGTGAAACTGAAAGCTCTTGACAGTACTGCAAAGCGCGACACTAGACTTGAAGGCAAAGGCCGCCAATGCTATGAGGCCAGAGGCCATGCCTATTGGCTCCGCCATGATAGCGTTCGCATAGACGCCGAAAGAAACCGGGATACAATAAGGACCGACCTGCCAACTCGGCCTCCGAGCGGCAGCGTGATGAGACAGTTCGATGCGGGGTAGCGTACTGATAGGCAGTATCAGTACCGCGTAACCGCCAGGCTTCTTCAACCAAGGAAGAAAGGTACATAGTACAAGGTCAAATGGTACTAATGGCACCAACGCCTCGCTCGATGTGGTTTAGCTTCGGCCCCGATAACCAACCCACGAATGGCTACGAGGGAAACCACATCTCACAGGATACCGGGGCATTGATGAGGTAACCACTAACCTAGAGAGGTGGATGCACCACTTTAAGGGAATAGCGCTGTTTGCTGTGTATGTAGTTGCGCCGAGGCTCGGGCGCCCACCATTTGCGGGGTTCCGAAGAACACGATTTACGACCTGGCGAAACTCCAGACGTCGGGGGTTCACACCCTTTCGCATCAACAACACGCCAGACTTTCTAGTGCCAAACCGTAACGCGATATGGCCGATCCGCTCAGCATATCAGCTGGGATTCTTGCGCTTGCAAGCTTCGCTTTTAAGTCCAGCATTACGCTCTATGAGACAGTTCGGAGTTTTCAGAGCCAGGACAAGAACGCCCGTGCACTGAAGAGCGAACTCGGCGAACTGACCAGTGTACTCGAATCGCTCCTCGACACGGTCAACAGCAACCCGGACCTTGATTTCAAGGCCCTCGAGCGACCTCTTCGGCGATGCGGAAAGGCCTGCGAAGAGTATGGCGAACTCATCAGCCGATGCACGAAACACTCTACCACCTCACGGTCGAGCCTCCGAGACTGGGTCACCCAGAGCGTCTAAAGGTAAATCAAAGAATTGCCTGTCCTGAACACTGGGTTTCCGATGATTGGCTGAAGGTGACTGACTGAGTAACTGGGGTGCGATGCTGGGGAACTGAATCACAACAGGTCGTTAGGCTTTAGGCCCATCTAAGGGTAGATAGATGCTTAGATTGATCACTGAGGTAATGAATGTCTACTAGGAAATCCTTCTGACATATATACCAAGTCATTCCTTCACTGATACAGGCTGGATCGTTGGATCGTGAAATCCCAAGTTGCGATCCTATGATCTAGTGGATCCCTTGGATCGTTGGGTCGCGAATACTTAATTCACGATCCTATGATCCATCACGTGAACTTCCTTCTAAGGGAAAGTTTGCCCTTGTCCAGGATAGTTTCCTTGCCTAGGCAACTTTGCCCCTTGGGGACTGTTCCTCGCTTGGTAGTACATTCCCTGGCTTTGATTATTGATTGCTTCTGTGGCTGGAGAGGTCTGTCGGTGGCTAGTGTGGTGCTCAGCCACCTTCCTTGGCCTGGATTTTCTGGGGTCGTAACAGTCCGCTTCTAGTTTCCTAAGCACTAAGAGAATGCCGCCACCCCGTATTACAATAGAGTCGGAAGGTCAGTTAGTCGTAGTAACTGCAGGGCACGGTTGCAAATATAGAGAATCGTTCACAAAGGGATGTTATTACAGTGAGGTCGATAACGAAGGTTCGGATACACTAGCCCTCTTAAGGCAGTCATACAGGTGTATGACTGCTCCGGAGTGGGGTGGTAGGCCCCACCACAGCTCTGTAACTTCCACGCGGAGGTAGGGGCACCGTCTCGAACGGCTCCAAAGAGCGTTCTCGTCTACGGACTGGGTATTGTACAGCTAACGGTGATCGTAGGACCCGCAAGGAATGGCACGTTTCTTGTTGGTTGGCGCACCTGGACAGCAGGACGAGGGGCACAGGATCCACACCAGTTTTGTATTGCTCGGCGGTACTAACTGTCCGAAGGTTTCCTCCTGCGCCGCTGCATCGGAACGGCTGAATAGTTCGTCGGTATCGACGCCTCAGCCCCGCCACGGCTTTCGCTCTGCTGACTTTTGGCATGTGAGCCAACAATGACCTGCACTGAGATGCCGAAAAGGACCTAAAATGAAATTCGAACAGCATCGTGCATCACGCCCGCATTCCTTGCCGCAATCTCCCTATGGTCTGAGCACGCAAAACCTCGTCACTAATCTCTCAAGCATCTCTTCGGACAGAACCCTTGAGAATCCCCAATCCCAGCTCATAAGCTTCAATGCTTTGACTCAGCTTGGCTCTGTGTTCGCGAATCGCGGCGTCTTCACCTGCGATCTGGTCAAGTTGCTCATCGCTCAGTCCTCGAACCAGCTTCGGCGTGAATACTTGCAATGGACTTTCCCCGTCCTCTGACAGGAGAAAGTGGTTGACCACCTGCTGGCAAACAACGTCAACAAAGCGTTTCAGAGCAACCTTGTAATAACTCTCGAGTACGTCGTGCATATACTCAATCAACTGATCGGTGTTGGACTTGTCCGAGGAGAGACTGTGCAACCGTGAGAACGGCACGAAGACCCCGGGCTCTGTTTCTTCGTCGCCATCTTCGAGTGCCTCCTTTCGGCCAATCTTCGCTATCAGATTGATGAAGCGAGCATTCTGTACTTTCTGCAAATTGTCGTTGAAGTAATGATTCAAGGTGTAGGGAACACCTTCCCTTTCCATTTTGAGGAGAAAGTTCGCATGCTTCATCGCCCGGTCGTAGGATTCCTGAAGAGCTTCTATGATTTGGTTCTCCCATAACTCAGTCCAAACCCGAGGGTCGGAACAGAGGAAGGCAAGTGTCTGCTTGATGAAGTGATGGATGATGAGAATTGTCCGACTGACGTAACAGAGTGTGATCGAGGTCCAGTTTTTGGATTGTTCCCTGAACAGAGTGGAGAGCAGGGAACTTCCAAACTGATGCGTGCATACGGTCAGTTCCGTTAGATCTTTGCAGGGGGGTATTGAGGTGAACGTACATTTCCAAGATCACGTCCGCGGCTGGCATTGTAAACCGACCGGATGTAATCCATAATTTCGTCAGAAGTCGTGGAAGGAGTTTCGAGGCTCCAAACAACATCGAGATACTTGTTCAACTCCGGGTAATGCTTGGCGATTCTCTTCTCCGGGATAAGATCTTCGCAAGTCGTGAGAAGCTCCTCAACTTCGTCTGGGGCTGCGGCCGAATCCTCAGTGAGTGGAGATGATGGCATGGAAATGTCATAGAGCCCAGCAGGGACATGGCCATGCAGATTCTTGGGCCGGGAAATCGGTGCGTGCGTGGCATTTCCACCGAACCCTCTGGTCTGGCCAGCCTGAAGCATCTGTTTTGAGAACAATTCATTGGCTTCGACGACTCTGGTGATGAGACGGAGACTGTGTCGACCAAGCAACAGCTCTTGGGTGGCGTAATGAGCGTTTCGCGCATCGCGAGCGATTGTC
The DNA here is from genome assembly GCA_029489945.1 of Nigrospora osmanthi. Lineage (NCBI taxonomy): Eukaryota > Fungi > Ascomycota > Sordariomycetes > Amphisphaeriales > Apiosporaceae > Nigrospora > Nigrospora osmanthi. The sequence goes on from CP120501.1 coordinate 161,540, forward strand.
TGGAAGTTGTCGGCGATCCCACACAAGTATTCGCTTTGCAGAGCCGGTGTGCCTCGGGCTTCCCCTAGGTTGGCTCGTTGTCTTCCTAAGTCGGTTAAAACCTCCTGGACCTCCTGGCGTAGTTTGGGAAATTCCCTTTTGATCAGCTCAGCCAGCAACTCGCGTACTCGAGGCTTCAGAGAATCGATGCCGGCTCTCCCAGATGAGCTCAAAACCGACCAAGGTTCCATAGCGAAAAACTCGCGTTCATCCTGCTGGCCTTCCTCGAGGGTCTTGTCCATCTCATCCGGCCCGCGGTTTTTCACAACGTAGTAACCCAGGGTAAGGTTACTCCGTTGGCCCATCACGTGCTCAATGGCGATCTGCTGCGTTGTGCGTTCGATGTTGAGATCCGGTTTCGTCAAGACTGCCATCGTTCTTTTCATCTCAGGATCTACCTCCTTGGCCAGTTTGAGAATCTCCTGAGTGGCTGGGTCCACGTTGCTTGGTATGATGGCCAAAATTCTTGATTAAAGTCAATACATATTGGATCAATAGAGGGCCAGACTGACATTGTGCGCTCATCTCTCATAAAACTTTTGACCATACGCCTCACAAGCCCGATATCGTTCTCCGTTGTAAGACCTGGCATGCATTAGGTTCCGTGGTGAAATGCAGCTGGTGTCACTCACCAGAAGTCTCTGTGCGGAATATCCCCGGCACATCAATCACTGTAAAATGCTCTTGCTACCACTTATTAGCTATTTCAGTACTAGGAAGCTTCTATGAGGCGATCAAAGCATGCGGGCATTTCATATTGAATGAAGGCGAATGTGACAAAACATTGGCTGGGATCATGCGCCACGGGTTTGACGCTTACCTCAGGCCCGGAGATCTGGATTTTGAGGATGTTTTCACTGAAAGCTGGGCCAGTGACCTTAGCAGAAGCATTCCTCCGGATTCCCATCGTGTCATTGGCCTGCTGGAAAACCTCAGCAAGCTTTTCCTCCGTGAGCTCAGTCAGCTCCGAGTTGAAGCGTTGCAATCGTTCCTTTTCTTCAGAACTGGCATCTGCTTTGGCGATGATGGAGACTGTGGTGATACTGCGTGTATCTCGCTTACACGTGATCTGTGTCGCGTATCTTGTGCACAGTTCGGCTGCCCTGGGGAAAGCAAAGCCAGTGATTCCTTCCAGGACAGAACTTTTCCCAGAGCTCTGATCCCCCACAACGACTAGCTATCCATGGGTTTAGCTGGAAATCATAAAAAGACGGCGAGCGGGAACTACCTGTGGCAATGAGATCCTTGAGGTACCCAAGCATTCCCTCAGCTTATCGATCTTGGTGAGGGTGGCGGAGTTGCCCTGGGAATTTTGTCGATTGGAGGCCATAATGTTTTTGAAGTAAGAAGCTGAGACAGTGGGTGATGGCTTGAAAAGACAACGAATGTTCTTGTGTCGACCCGTAAACATATATAGACACACCCAAGCACCAGCTTTGCAGCATGGTACCTACCCTCAGTGCAACCTGACCAGTTGAGGATACCTATTGCCCATGGCATTGTAAGCAAGAAAAGGAAACCAAAGAGCAGTGCGTGGCCTGTTTCATGGTTATGCATTTGCAAGCTTATGCTCTCTGGTGGCGTACAGCATCCAGCGTACGGAGTGGTAGACCTTATCAGCATGGCTGGCCTCCTGCAGCTGGATGGGGTAATTCGTTATCTATTACAACTCGTGACGGACGCCCGATCGATGTGTTGGCAAGAGACAATACACTATCAGAGCCACCAGTAGCCATGCCCATGCAGCCTCGGTCATCATGGTCGCTTCTGACCCCAATTGATGGGCGATGATATATGATAGATCTTGAAGTGCAAGGCACTTCATAGGCGCCGAAACATACTACTGTCCTCCAGCTGCGTTAGTAGATGCTGTGAAACGTGACAGCGCGATGGCAAAAATCACACATCACAGCTGTCCTTACGAAATCGAGATATATCCTATTGTTAACGTCAACTACCTAAAGTAATAACGTCATAGACTCAACCAAAATCAGCTGCAAGCCGCCGTACCTCGTGTTACAGGCTACTACACAGCGGCTGGCAATGATCATCATTCTGATTGCTGCAAACATCACTTGTAGGCGAGATGATGGTTGCGTCATGCTCTGTAGGTGGCGTGCAATGCTTAATGTTCTATTAACGGCGTATGGTGATTCAAAGCAGTCCATGGAGACGAACAGTCTAAAGCAGGGGGACAGCGCGAGGACCTCGTCCCATCTACAACGAAAACTACGATGGGGCCAAAATGGTCCGATCTCAGAGAGTTGCATGACCGATGTGGCTGGCCGTTGTACGACAGCCTGATGCCTCCCACTAAGGAAGAGACAGATGGCATGGCGAAAACAAGGCTGCAACGCTCCAAAGTATGGGCTGGCGGTAGACTGCAAGCTGGGATGTGGAAATCGGGACCTTCTGAAGGTCTCTTCGTTCTGAGGCCTTGTTTGAGAACCCCGCACATGAATCACAAACTTCTTGAGCTTCCAAAGATCTTTTTAGACCAGAAGTAATCATGGTTGGGAATTACATGGTAATACTTCTCTTCTCAGCCTTATCGCTCACTTTGAAGGTAGCTCCTGCAATATTCACTTTTACGAAGACCACACTTCCCACGTATGACCCAAACTTGAAACGGTACGCAAGAAAAAGGAAAAATATGGCGCAGAAAAAGAACAAAATAGTCGTTGAGTGGGAGCAGTATTTCCAGAAAGGCAATCTGGAGGACTGGCAACGCCTGATGCGCGACCTCGGCTTTGAAGAGAGATTCACGAGCAAGACACAGTGCAGAAAGGTACTTCTTCTTTTCCAACTATATCATGGTTTGAAAGCATTTCTAATACCTTATGAGGCTTTGAATCATGTCTGGGTGAATATTCGTGATTTTTTGGATGCTGTCAGGGACGGAACGCAGCCCCATCGACATCCCAGCGAAGGGGCTCTTGCTCGGTACACAATCAAGACACGCAAGATCTACCCCAAAAAGATGGTCCCCCAAGGGTCTCCTCTCCGGGAGCTGTTAGCCCACATTTTTTAAGGCCGGTCGATATGTCAACCATGAAGTGCAGCCCAGTGGGGGGGGGGGGGGGGGGGGGTGATGATTGCCGTCACCTAGAAGTGCAGATCGCTTTGTGCAAAATCAAATACTCGTTATTTTTCAAATACACACTTGTATTCTGACCTATCGCCGGATCGATGGGCTCCTGACTTTTCTCGATGCCTGACCTAATGACCGTCGCTAACGGCGACGGACGTCACCGCAAAACAGGAAGAGCGCCTAAAGGCCTAGACCGCCATGACACTCCGACCTCCATCCTCCGACAGCCTGGCTCGGATTCTCACCCTGAGGTATTCCCGGCGCAATGCCAATGTCTCGTCCTCGTTACCTTCCTTTCTTCTGCTCGTCACCAACGCACTGGGGGCGAACAGCAGAGCCTCGCCTGTCCGAAGACTGACGATAGTTGCAAATAGTTCATCGCGTCTTATTTCTTTGGCACCATCAAATGGTTCTTTCGGGCTGTTGGAGGTGGGCTGTAGTACATCTGGTACGGCGATATGGGCCTGGAGCGCTCGTAGCCATGCCGGCGAGGTAAACCGATGGACGATGGTCGTAGAACACAGATCCAGAAGCTCGGGCGCGATAGTGGGCTCTTGCGTTCCCACAATGATCCGTGCACCGAGATGTCGTTGTAGTCTTACAACCGACAGAAGCGTGTCGGTCAACGCTTGGGATTCGGCAGAAGTATTCATGTACTGAATTCTGTCAGCTGTCTTTTCGGCTAAAGATGCCCAAGCGCTGTGAGAGCAAACCTTGTGTGCTTCGTCCAGCGCAATAACGCGCCCGCATGGCATTTCCTGTTCGAGGAAGATAGATAAACAGATGTTGAAGAGCAAGCAGGCTGCTTCTGGCGTGACACACGGACATGACAGATCCACAATCGTCAATAGGCCGGGCTATTCGGACGTCAGTGGCGATACCCGGGTAACGAAAGGCAATGGTGTGCATTACCACGTGCGTCCATTTCGTCCCCCGGGGTGACTTCTTCTCCTTCCCTTTTTTGGATTGCACAGGAGGCATGAAGCTTTCAAGCATGGCAAGTCTCTGTTGGAGAGGGCCAAGCTGGGCGGGCGTTAAGTCTGCTGCAAACAACTCCTTCTTGAACACTTCGTAGTTAAAGCGTTCGCCTGTCTGTTGTTGAATCTTCCGCATCTCCCTCAGTATTGTATGGGCGACATTGATGTACAAAGGAACGACACCGTCATCCTGCTTAACGGCCATCAAATCAAGCATGCGTTTCGTATTCAAGTTGCGACTGTCAATTTGCAATGCTTCGACATGAACGTTAAGGTGCTGGTACGTCCTCTTGATCTATGTTAGCGCATGGTTCTTTCACATTTTGCTAAACATACCTTGATCGTATTTGTATTGGTGGGCGAACATAGCACTCTCACGCTAATACCACTCAGGGACGCCAAGAAAGCGGCCTCCGACGGAACACCTGCATCATCCGATACGAAGGTGTCATAGTGGAATACCAGCGCTGTCAAGGGATGAGGAAGTGTGGCTGCGTCCGAGGCGACAAGATAGTTCTCCAGCAGACACGACAGGGTGTGGCTCTTTCCAGAACCCTGCGAGCCGCAAATGAACGTGCTGGACGGTGTTGTTATGTTGCAGAACAGTCGACTGTCAGACAGATCTCCCAGGACCGGCGGTAAAGTGAGTGGGGCGTCAGTATCCCCTAGGCAGCAGCCGAGAAGACCATATTGAGAAAGCGACGGCAATTTCTGGCCTGGTGATTGGCGCAGTGATGCTGCCGTGAACAGCGGGGAGTTGGTCAGTTGCTCGTGCGGCCCCTGTTGTGAGATCATCCCACCAAGAAGGCGGACGTGGCGTTCTTTTACACGTGGATCGTCAATTGCCAGGGTGTGCCAGCAGCTCCCGTCAAAATCCGACGAATTCTGTGTGTTCGTCATTCTTTTGTTTCAACGGTCCGCAGCTATCAAAGCGATACGGGCCGAGGATTCCGATGTTGTCTGTGCCTGCTCAGAAAGAAATACATGCATCGGAATTAAGAAGTGACCCTTCTTATATTGGCAAAGATTAAGCCACTTATGCCGCATTCGCCCATTCAGTTCTCCTTCCCAGCATCATGTATGATAGGTTTATCTCACTCTAGACACGAGACAAGGCCGAGGTGGCAACCAGAGATTAAGAAAGACGGGTGTGATTCCCGATATGGCGTCATGATAACTAAAGACAAAGCATGACTCGCTCAGATAGATATGGTTTGTGTGATATATTGCAAAAGAGATACTTGTCACGTAACACGGAGGCAAAGCCTTTTTCTTGTGATACCACCTCCCCCCACCCCCGCCGGAAAGGGATGAAGCTGAAGCACTATTGCCATTGCGTATGTGATAGCCCTTCCGTCGCAGCTGTAGATGTAAATCACTCAAAACAACTTCCTATCGGCTAATGGGCAGCCCTATACGGCTGCGAAATATCCCTTGACCCAGTAGTCAAGAGGGATAGTCAATATGGCACACCAGAGCGGATTTAAGCCCTCAGTGTACTGCGAAATTGATCCCGGCTTCATAGACGGTCTTTTTCGGTAGAAGAAAGACCATAATGTTGCGATCACGCGATCTCTCTCGATCTATGACTCTGTGGCGTCCATATGCGTGACCTCGGTTTACGAAGGGACCGGGGAGGTACCACAACAGAGCTAAACCCCCACGTGTGGTCTTTAACACGCCGCTGAAATATCTATATCAACATATCATTGTTATCGGCCGTTGTAACATCCTCCACCCCCTGCATCAATATTTTTTGCTCTTGTGATACCCCTCTAATTCATCCATGCAGTGATTCTAATACTCAAGGCTCCAGCATTCTGTACCAGGATCAAGCCAATAATAAAATACCCAATGAATAAGTAAATGTGAGGCAGGTCTGCTGCTCTATCGCATTTTTGGTGTTGTTTTATCCTCCCTCCTAGTCCTTTAAGCGTCGTTTTCTGCCCTCAAGCTGCCCACGATGCCACGTTGCGCGACTCTACTCCTGGGAAGACGAAGGCCTAGGCAACATATACGCGGGAATCAACTATCGAGCCGGGCTCCTCACCCAGATGCGATGCTTTTCGCCGCGCCCTCCACGGTCCTAGTGCCTCGCATTCCTCGATAAAACGCCCTACTCTATAGTCAAGTCTAATGTCTGGTCAATACAGAACCAAGCAGCGGCTCCATTTAGACCCACCCCATGAAGTACTTTCTCCCATCTCACCATTTTCTCCTCAGGAGAATTGCGTAGACCAAAGGTTATGATAGTCAAGGACTCAGCCAAGGTAGCGACGCTCTTTGTGTTTCCACAGCTTCATGACGCCGTTACTACCGCTGCACTAGAGAATGGACCTCGCTTAGATTCGAGTGCAATAAAAACCTCGTTCCTCACTAGGAATACTCAACAGCAGTCGTGACCAAATTTGCTTTAAACAACGATGAAGGATACCTTTATGTCTGAGCTAGTAAGGAAATGTCCCTCTTCATCTGCAATTATGCTCAAAACCGGTATAATCCCGCTGTGTACGGCCAGCACTGCGAGAGCTACTAGGATCCCTGTTTAATGATGCCGAGTCAGAAGACATACATTGAGCGTAGCTCGTAGCACCTCAAGAAATGGGCGATATCATTGTGGCGCAGCCACCTTGCTCCAAGGGAAGGGGAGACGAGCCATACCGCAGAGACTTTCGTGAGGGATGCAAGGTGGTAGACTTTAGCTGTGGCTGTGAGGGTAATAAGTGTTTGCTGACAGCGGACCACCGAAGTAGTTTCGAGAGAATGATTCTGGCCCGTCAATAACGACATACTAGTCTATGCTTTCCGTCTTGAACACCCAATTTTGCGCCTGTGAATACAAACCTTTTATTTGTTCGCCAAGCAGACATATCTGCTTGACGATATCGGCTGACCCAGGTGGCGCTTTTCGTTCCAACGAGGTTGCATTTCGCGTATGGCTCTTGATGTTAGTATGCAGTAAAACAACGTCGGGGCTGTGGGCTTCAAGGCATGTTGCTGATGAAAAAGCGGTCACTGCTGTGGCCTTTATCTTAGAAGTAACGAGGGATGTTTTCGCTGCAGAACCCTACTGCCTTCTTCAACTCTTTCGTGAGTCGAACTTGACTCCTCTACCCGGAGACCGCTGTCCTCATGAACTGGTGCCATCTTGCATTCGATTTCGCAGATTCCTTATAGACGGTAGACTTAGCGAACTCTGACAGGTAGTATGCAAACTCGATCTGTACTAGGTTTTCCTTGGTGTACAACCCATCGCGCTTGCGTAAATATAATGCGTATTTTCTCTTCCTCACTTTCGCGGCAGTGAATGTCCTTTACGAACTGCTTCCACTCAGCCGCTTTCTAATTTCCCAATACCATGAGAATGTCGTCATATCTTGTAACATTAGGATAGTCTGAAGTTGCGTCCATCGTAGCGCGTGCGGGGAATGGTCGTGGAGAAAGAGGGTCGTACGCGAAGGGATGTTGTTGCAATAAGGTCGATGGCACACTAGCCCTTTAAGGCAGTCATACAGGTGTATGAGTGCTCCAAGGCAGGGAATGGTTGACACGGATCCGCTATTATTTTTGAGGCGTGCAACCCGTTGGGCCACATCAACCTTGGCGGGATGATCCGGTCAGCAACGTGGCTGAGGGTCGTATCACGAGGATGAGTATCACGACTAGCGCCACAAGCGCGAGCACAGAGGATATAATTTGGGGGCATGCTGGTGCGCAGAAACAGGAAATGGAACTCATTGGCCGCCGGCCGCCTTCACATGGTCTCCAAAGCACTGAGAAGCCTATCTCTTACGGCCTCTTGCACCTGGTCCGCCACCTGGATCTCGAGGCCAACGCATTGCTCCTCTGCCACCTCCTGACGCTCCGCGAGATGCGCCTGCTCCGACTCCAGCTCATCTTGGCGCTCGCCGAGCTCGAAGATCTCCACTTCCAGTTCCTCGATTCGTTGCACGTGCTGATAGTTCATATCGATCATGTCTTTAAGCTTGTCATTCAATTCCTGTTGCGTATCGCGCATGACAGCAAGTTCCGCCTTCAGTGACGCATTCTGGTCCAACACCTGATCCAGTTTCGAAAGGATGAGGGACGCAGGGAGTTGAGTGAAGGCGTCAGCCTTGTATTGTGTATTGAAGTACGGCGATTCTGCGAGGCTCTTTGAATACTGTTGATCATGTGAAAGCTCTGCTGTGTCTAGACGCCTGCGGCAATGTCGGGCATCGATATCGTCACGGCTACGCGGCCGTTTCATCACTTGTTTACCTACAGGCACCGATGTATCAGCGCGATGTAGTTGGTATCCGAGGATAATGCACATAGGCATACCTTTCGGGTCATCTGTCAAAGTAGGCTGCCCGGCATTAGATCCTGTCGGATTGTACGCGGGGGGGCTGGGAGAGGATTCCTCGCCCGAGTTGATCTTGGTGATGGTGGGTTCAAATGGACAAGCCGCGTCGACGTCAGAAGCGTCACCGTAGCCAGAAGCGTCATCGTGCTCGTGCGACGCTGCTCTTCTGCTGTATGCGGGAGGAGTGGAAGTCGCAACGGTTGATTCGCCCGAGTCGGATGCGGCAACCCCAGCACCGCCATCGGGCGTTGAACTGGGGGTGGGAGTATCAATATTATATTGCACATCGTGCACCCTTCCTCCATTGCCGCTGTACAAAGTGCTAAGCCAGTTGCTATGTTCGGTAGCCTGTTGCTGCCGCCTGTCATGTCTCCAGGCTATCGCCGTGGCGGCTCGTTGGAGGGCTTCGCATTGGTACTTAGAAAGTGTCGTGTGTGGGAAGAATAGTACCAAATCGCGGCTCGTTGCGAGTCGAGCGAGTGAGGCAAACATTCGCTGTGATGATGGCTTCAGGGAGAGCTCTTGTAAGGGTTCGACAAGAATTCCTGGCTGTCGGAGCCGAACATGGACTCGCGTCACTCCGCTCGCGAAGTGCTGCCTGTCGTCGGGGCTAAGCTCTGGGGCTGTTGACGGGTCGACGTGGGGGTCTGTTCGAGAGACGAGATGTGGTGTGGAGGGATGTCGACATAGATGATCGTCGTGGTTTTCTTGCCATCATTGTAGCTAAAAACATTGGCATTGAAGCGGAATGTTACCATGGGTGGCGTGTAGGTAGCTCTGAAGCCCACGCGGATTGTCTGACGAATGGTTCTGGGCGCAATGGTCGAACCATGATGGCAATTGCAGTTGGGGTCATGGTCGCTTTCCCGGTTCGGCAGGTCGAAAGAGACGACAACCCGCGATGCTTCAGCACAGAAGGGCTGGATGGCTCCCGCGGTTTCGCTCGTATCGGCAGTAGAGGGCGGCATGGTCGACCCGCGCGCGGTGTGCCTAGATTAGGGACACGCGTCACAATAGGGTCTAACACTTACTGTGGATGTATTGGCGTCCTTTCGTGGACGTAGCGCGGCTCCCAAGGCACCAACAAGACGCGACAAGGTTCGCGACCGGCAGCCGGGTCTGGCTCCTTGCCCTGGATCCTGGTCCTTTCGACAGAAGGCGCTGGTCCGCACGTTCAGTGAGTAGGAGCCAGTGTCGACAGTGATCCAGGGTGCGAGTGACTGATCGGCGCCTCGTTGGGCAAAGGGCGGGCAGTGCGGGCGCAGCGCGAATCGAGGAGTGGGTGCAAATTCGCGAAGCCAAAGAAATACAGAACAGAACACAATGCAGGCTCGCGACAGGCAGCCGGGTCTGGCGCCTTGCCCAAGATCCTGATTTCTTCGGCAAGGATGATTGCGCTGGTCCGCGCTCTCAATCGCCGGATAGAGGAGGATCGAGGGTGCGAGTGGCTGGACGGTGATAATGATGGTGGTGCTGATGAGGTGGCGATGGAGTTGCGATCGGATTGCCCGGGTGCTTCCACTCTGGGGGCGGGCCGTGGAGGTGCGACGAGCGCAACAAGGAAATTCCGGTGGCAGGTAGAAAGGGAGTACGTACCTTGATGTTGAGCCAGCCACACCTGCACTTCCGGAGGGGCCTCATGACTCAGCCACAGACATACCAGTCACAGCACGAGCAGCGCCATTTGACCCAACTCTGGTCTTCCTCTGATACAACTGGCCTACGAAATTGGGATTCATTGCTGGAGGCTGCGTGGCGATTGCGCCGACACTACCATGAACTTAGTGCTATTGTATTGTCGGTGCCAGCGTGTTCAAGCTGGGCGATGAGGCTGGTGTTGTATAACGGCCTGACACCGCCCACTAGTAAAGAGATTCAAGACGCACGAGGTCGACCACAAAAAGATGATGCCTAAAGGGTTTCCACTACGCCATCAATTGGCCCACATCTTTTGAAATTGATCAGTAGATAGAGAAGGGAAATTTGAATGACTTGGTGCATGGGATGTTCTATGGTCCTTGGTGGACGCGAGACGGTATTCCGACTGCAGAGTGGATCGCGCATCGCGGAAGGGCAGAACGCAGCGTCGAGTGAGACCATGGTACACTCAATGAGGTCCTTCATGTGACTAGCTCGGGGTACCGACATGGGCGTGCAGTGGGCCGAAACCCGAAAACAGAGGTCGACGTGCCCTTATTGATCAATTCACTGTTCATACCGTCACCTCCCTCATCCAACTACAAAAGTGGGAGCGCTCCGATGCAGGATAAGTGAGCAAGGATGCCGGATATGGATGACACAGAACGGGATGGGGGTGCAGGCCTGCGATACTGGATGTAGAGATGCGAGACGGCGGGATGCGGCATGGGGGAGGCTTGATGGAGAGCGGGAGAGAACCGTTTCTTGCTGTGTATTGGTTCCATCCTTCTGTCTTGTATCCTACATCCTGCAACTTGCATCCCGGAACCCCTCCCATCCCATCCCATTGGGCATGCGACCGCCATCATTCATCCCACCATCCCATTGCGCAGCATGTCCGCGGTCTTTTTACCAGCCGCGCTTCCACCATCTTGGCTCCGCTTTCTCTTCGACAGCTTTCCGTCTTCCCGCCCCCAGCGGTTGAACCACACCACCGCCCCTCGCTCTTCACTCACGCAGCGGCTAGGAACGGGCCGCCAGCAGCCAGCGTCCTAGTAGCTTCCCTCCGCTGCAAAGCCACCCAAACCATTCGCCCACCTTCAGCACCCCCAGTCCATCGGGGCAAGCACTAGTGCCGACTGCGGAATAGGGCGAAAGCCTCCTCCATTTGGGCGGGGCTGTACTGTTCCTGCGTTGCCTGCTGCACTAGCCGGGCTAAGTCGGCGGCAGCGTTCAGCATGTCGACGTGCATGGATTGGGCTACCCGTTTCGCCAGCAAGGCCAAGGTATCCAGCGTGAAGGAGAAGTCGCGACTGGCGTTGTCAGCCACATACAATTGACCCCATGCGAACCGAGAGCACCTACGCCATTTTGTCCACTTTCTCCGAATAGACCAAAAGGAGGAGAGGCGAATCCTGCGTCAGGATGCTCCATCGACGCGCGATGCGCCGCAGCGTTTGGGCTTTCTCTCGGTCGACCCCCCAGTGGGCGACGCAGTTTTGATAGAGGTCGATCTCGGACCCGGCCGTCTTGGACCCTTGCTTTGCGTTGATCCGCTTTCTGTGTCGGTCCTCCTTAATGGTCGGCTCCAGGGATTTCAAGTAATGGTGCAGTTGTACATGGGCCAGACGCGAGACCCAGTACTGGGGGCTATCCCCCACCATGGCGGCGTGCAGCAGGCGTATCCCCTCGGTCAGTCGTTTGTCGGCGCACGTCACAGGGTGCGACAGAAGCGTGCTCGTCGCAAGGGTGACCCACATGCCGTACAGATCCCGGCAGTGCTGCCGGAACAGACCATGGGGATCCGGCCTCGTAGCCTGCCGGGCCAGTTCGTCGAGCTCCGCGGGGCTCAGGCCCACCTGCTGTCGTTCCGGCGCGTAGTCCGCCTCGTTTTGATTCGTGCCTTGGGAACCAGGCAGTCTGGCATGGAAGGACGCGGTGAGGCCTTGGAGAACAGCTTCGATGGTCGGTTTGTCGGACATGGTCCTGGACGTGCGAGTGTATATGATGGAATCCCAACGTTGGAGGTGCTTTCTGGGGAGCGCTCGCAAAGAGGTTCTCGTATTATATAGTATGTACTGTGTGGTATCTACACGAAGCCGACAGCTCGTGCGCCGGGGTGTTCCAGCTAGGGAATACCGTTTCCCGATGCGCGACATAGTACCGCCACCGGAGAGCTGCTGTTTTGGGCGCCGTGGATGCAGTGCCATGGATGCAACGACACTGATGTAGCGACATCCAGGTCTCTACCCATGGCAGAAACCCGATTTCAGTAGATGTTGTTAGTGTGCCACAACGCAATAGACGGGCGCCATCAAGCCTTTCATGAAGATGCCAACCCCATCCATGGCGCGGAGAATGGGAGGGCAGGATACTGTGCCTGGGAGCAGTGGAAGGCACGCATCGCACAGCCAAGTGGGGACCGCGATCCGCCCACCAAAGAACCGTCGGAGCCCCTTGTACGTACACGCCAGCGGATGTGTTGACTCCCAATACAGCACGTAGGCTCAAATGAAGCCGGTAGCGCTCTGATGCATAGTCCTATGGTAACGACACGTTTCAAATACGTCCCAACATGCACTCTCTCCCATGGTTCCAGGGAGAAACCCGGTGGGACTACTATCATCCGGCCAATCCTCGTAAGTGCGGCTGGCCCCCTCTGCCAATGCTTGTTGCGATCACTATTGCACATGGCTATGGATTGGCATGCCTTACCACGCCGTGTCTGGTCCACGGAATACCACCGAGGTTGAATTTGTATATCCGAGAGAGCCTCCTACCACGGGTGTGCGAAGGGGAACCGTTCTATCGGCTACGAGGCTTGCTTCTTGGGCAAGAAAATCATGCGCGGTGCTGGGAACTGCCGTAGGCAACTGAAACGGCCTTTCCGAGAGCGCTTGTCAAGGCGACAGTCCATGGCGAATGCCGTCTAATGTGGCGCTCGCTTCATGCAAGTTCGAGGTTTTTAAATGTTCAAAAAGACTACGCAGGTCCCGGACGGTGACGGTGAGGGTTTCCCATTCCCGTTTTACTGGTAACGTATGTTAGCCTGTACCCTTGCAGGGCGCTTGCAGGGCGATTCCCAGCCGTGCTGGTATCAGTGGTGATGTGAGCGCCGTGAATTCGCAGTGCTTACAAGCATGGTTTCGGGTCTCCCCCGGCGTTGTAGCATAACGACACAGCCAACCCCGTTTGCGGCAGGCCGCGCAAGTGGGACGAGCTGCATCACACTAAAGACGAGTTAGAATGCGATCGTGCTACAGATGCGAATGGTTCTATCGCGCGTTGTACCTTGGTCTTTTTCAGTCGGCAGTTATCGCAAGCAGCCCTCGCCTGTCGTTGCGACTCGTGGCGTGGAAGAGCAGAGGGTACGGGCACTTGGTAAGTAGCAGCATTGTGGGAGTCTGCAGCGAGTGTCGCTGCAGACTTTGGCGCGAGAGGCTGAGCAGAAGATGACATGATTCGAGACGACTGTGTAGAGGCACCAAGGATGTCGTAAACTAAGCGTGAAATGAGAAGCGGCGGTACGAGTATCTAATGGTGTAGCAGTGCAAGAATACTGCGAATGATCAGATCAAGCTGGCCTTTAGTTTACGATGGCGGGATCCAGGCCTACGTGTTAGCTATCCGCGAACCCCTCTGACACCAAGCCGCTACGGCGATTCTAAGACCGCTGACGGCTTCTTGGACAGAGGGGTTTCCGCACAGCCATCGCCGGTTGAAGCGACGCTTATGGTTGCTTTTATTCTAGGACGAGTCTAGCTGCATTATCGAACGGCACGGTTCGGAACGCCAAGCGCGACTCTGGGGTCCCGCACGTACTGGAAGCCGAGATCCGGAGAAGCGGGCCGGGTACGCAGTGGCGGCACAGCTCGTCAGTCCTCTAAAGCAATAGTAGCCGTATCGCTGGTCACCCATGTATCTCGGTCGCCCTTGTCGCGCGTCGTTGAGCGTTGGTGGGAGCTGCATGGCAGCTCTGTTGGGCGTTACGATTCAATGTTACCTGTCTGCCACGGTTCGGTGGGACACGGGCTGCGCCGCGTCGCGGCAGAGCTGGCTCACTTTGCGTCTGGACACGCCAATCTGCGTAATGAGACAGGACAGCAAGGCGGTCGCGTATCTTCTCGCAATCGGCGGGTTGTCAAATGTCCCCGGGTTGATAGTCATCCAAAGATGGGCCGCTGGCCGCCCAGTACTTTGACGGAGCTGCACCCGGCACTGGAAGATGTCACGACTTGGAGAATGCGAAGGACTCCTTGAAGCGCAGCTCTGCGATGCGCCACGGCCCACGCTAGATAGTGGCAAAACTGGAAGCATTTGCATCTACCGAAATCCACGGTCACAAAAATGGTCTTTGCGGATGGCCAGCTTCGAAGCTTGCCATGAAGGGTGGGTGGACTGGACGGCGTGTGCTGTGAACAATCTGGCATAACGTGGGTGGCAATCGTATGACTGCTGCAACCGGTTGGCGTCATGGACATTGAAAGGTAGAGTGGCACACAGTAGATCCAAGCTCCCAGGGCTGATATAGGGCAATAAACTTGGGTATTCCCGCCTCCGTTCCAACAGTTGGGAAGCCCTCAAAGAGGCTGATCTGTGTAACGTCTCGACCACACCCTGTCCGACAGGTATGGAGCCACCCACCCCACTCGGACACGAACAACCTCCACCTGATCACCTTCACCAGCAACGTCACTCGCACGTACTCGCCCAAACTGGCTGAATGGGACTCATGGCTGCGTCGTCGACTCCTTTGTCCAGAACGAGGTGCAGAGAGATCCGGTCAAAGCAGTGGGGCCCCCTCCCACAGGTGCATCAGCCGGAGGCGCCTCGCCCGAGAGGGCCGCTCACCACGGTTGCCTGTAGCCGCTGTCGCACGAAAAAAGTCAAGGTTCGTCGCAGACCCCTTCGATGTCTAGGGATGGAGGCCGCAAGCTCATCCAGTAGTGTGATGGCGAACGCCCAGCCTGCCAAGTCTGCCGCCGGGTCAATGCGCGATGCGTCTGACACCCATCCCGGCGAGTCTCGAACCCAGATGCTTCGAAGAGAAAATCAAGAGCTGAAGACGCGGCTTGCGCACATCGAGTGGCTGCTTACGGCGTTATGTGAAGGACCCGACAACACGAGAGCGTGGATTCGCGAGGCTATATCCGTAGGAGCGCGCCCAGACGATGTGTTCCAACAGGCCCAAGTGGCTCCGCAGCTCGATTCCGAAAGACAAGCCACGAGGAGCCCAAGAGAGGTCGATGCCGCCGCCAGAGTCCCTGAAGGAGTCGAGCCCGAGGATTCCTCGGCGTCTCGCGGTGGATGGATGGGCCTCGACCCGAATACCGATGTGTCGCTACCTAGCTCTGGCCTGTCGCTCATGGAGGATATATTCCCTTGGTCATATAACGACGTATTCCAGCAGGGCGCCCCATAAGACACCCCTTCCCCTCTCGATACGATACGAGGAAAGCGCGGGCCCGCACCGGGTCAAAGTGAGCGTACAGTATTGATTTTTGATCGCATACGGCTTGTTTCGCAGGGTGCAATCGGCACGAAGAATAGATACGGCAGCCGGGGCTGCGAGTCCTTGGGTCGTCGAGGTTGCGAAATACAGATAATGGCGCCCCTGCCGCAGTCAGACTGTTTGATTTCTTTCCACTGGACGGAGAGGTACGGGATAACAGAGTTTGTTCACTGCATTCAACGCCGGTGGATCCCAGGCTGCGGTCTCCGGCACCGCGTCCGTGGGCTCCTTGCTCGCCAGGTCAGTAAGGCGCCCCATGGGCCATCCTAGCTACGAACGTACAGCGCGCGCAAGGTACTTCGATCGCCGCGCGAACAAAGCGTCACGAGCCGCAGGCTGAGGAATGGTGGGTGAAGGCGGAGCGATGTTGTCACGCAGGACGGCCGAACGGGCAAGAGAAAGCGAGGCGTGGGGGCAGGCGGGGCCCAAGGCCGCGCGATGCAAAGCGTATCTCGCGCCGACGATCGCGCTAAACGGATCGTCAGCCGCGACGCCGCGCCGTGGGGAAGCGGGGAACAAGGAGCCGCCGCTGCATTCCGTATCGATATTACGCCGCACGAACGCCGCACGAAGACAGTCCCTAGACAAGCAGAAGCTTTTCTTCCCGACGGCGGTAGAGTTATTTCGGGCCTCGGTCTGTCGCTACTTCTCCGTACTTACGAATTCACACGCAAAGCCAACCTATGCCTGCCTTTGCTTTCGTCGCTGCAGCCGTCCTCGAAGCTAACAGAGCGGAAGCTCACCCGCCCACAGTAACCGTCGGCCGGAAGCAGCAAACAGGGCCTAACTACGCTGGCATTAGTCCGTCCTGCCACCCAATGGCTCTTTAGGGTAGGAGCAGATGCATTACGCTTGGCAGGAGTCGCTTATGGCCGTTCGTCCCGTCTCCTCATGCGGTCTGAACGCGCCCCGGTAGCTTCCGAAGGGCGGATGGATGCCCTGGGCAGGCTGGGATGTCTTGTGGCGCGGGAGCGGTGCCTCACGAGGCGGGCGGACGCCATCTCTAGGCTTCGCGATCCCATCCCTCGGTGATTCCGAAGCGGCACCGTCTGTCATCGTAGGCGAATCTAGAGCAGAGGGCTTTTAGGTACTAATTATCATACAAACGGTAGGGTACTTTCCAGGTTAAGTGGCTCTTGCTCGCATAGTGTAGAGCAGTGGCGTGTCGAGGGCTCGGCTGATGCGGTGGACTATGCTCGCATTGCCAACGAACATGCGCGGATAACCACGTGCGCGTTGGGGGAATTGGTCCCGTCTACGGCTGGCCCCGCATTTCCACACTGGGACCACGCCACGGGCTTGTCGCATGCACCGTGCTGGTCAATTTACGCCCGTAAACGATACAGCGCAGCACACGATCGACCACGGCGAGCCGACTCGACGGCTCACTGCGGCCATGAGGCACAACGGCGGGCGTAAGGACGGCAGGACGGGATGGCTTGGCTGAAAACTAGCAGACGAAAGGTGAGTCGACCGACCAACCACAACCTTCCCAGACGCAGGCAAAGCGCCACATCAGCAAGGCGATGCCAAGAGCGCAGCCGGCTGTCGCCTGAACCATTTTACCCCTCGAGCTGTTGTCCCGAATCTGACCCTGGATCGCCTTTCATCCACGTCCAATGCTTTGACCCACGATGGGTCTTTTGCAGATCGCGCACGGCGGGCGCTTAAGCCTCCAACAGAACGGGAGCCCACATGAGCTGAACGCGCTCGGGTCGCTTCGAAACCGGCGAGGCGATTACGTCTAAAGCGGTGTCAGCTGTCATGGTAGGCGAGTATTGAGTGGAAGGCAGTTTAGGCACTAATCGATATGCACATAGCTTTGTCCTTTGTACGTCGCGTGGCTCTTCGAGTAATGAGAACCAGTTGCAGATCGAAGCCTGGGGCTGTGCGGCGAAACATGCTCCCATTGCCAACCGACCCCCAGTTGACCTCTGCGCATGCACGTCGAAGGAACTGGTCCCCTTTACGGCTGGCTCCGCCTTTCAACACTGGCGGGCGCTACGATGCAGGTTGGTCGCACGCGTTAGGCTGGGCGCTTCACGCCTCGAAACGAGGCAATGCAGCACGCTATCGACCAGGGGGGGGCCTTTGAGTTGGCTCTCTGTTATGAGGCACATAGCAATGGACTCGCGGATAGCAGGATAGGACGGCTCGGCGGTAACCAGCAGACACAAGGCGAATCAACTGACCAGCCAAAGCTCTCCAAGACGCATGCACAGCGCCTCACCAGCAAGGCGATGCCAAAAGCGCAGCTCTTCGTCGCCCAGATGATTCCGCTTTGTCCCAGTTACATCGTGCGAAGACAACCTTCAGGTTCTCTAGCTGTCACGTCACGTACGAGATGGCTGGCATATATTTGAGCCAGTACGCCTTGCCGCCACCTGCCTTGCCGCCTGCCTTGCCGCCTGCCTTGCCGCCTGCCTTGCCGCCTGCCTTGCCGCCGCCTTGCCGCCTTTTTAGTGGTTTAAGATATGGCTCGCGGCAGAGCTCCGCATAGCTTACTGATGCATAAATGAGCCTTCTCTCTGAAATGTCTCTGCCCATTTACTTAGATCTCCATGCATCATTATGGAGGCTATTTCAATCCCACCCGAAGTGCTTTGCAGGCAGCCTCGTATTGCAGATGATCTCGAGAGACAGCTGCAACCCGCAGGCTTGCGCTTGCCAACCTCATCATCACAGCCTCGAGGACCACTGCCCCTGGAATCGCGACGTACACAACCCATTGAACGTACCAACAAATATTCGCACATACAAACACGGGATTCAGAGGAGACCCGCAACACGTCCGACACCAAAACTTCTTCAAGCTTGCGCAAACGCATAAAGAAACACACTGGAAAGTTTCCTTTCATCACAGGAGCTGATTATGTGGGCGGCCAGGAACCCAAAGGCCAGAGAGGAAGCGAGGACAGCAGTCCCTCGCTATCGGCACACGGACTCCGTAAAAGCGAACTTATGGAAGTATTGAAACCTTTGACGAGCACAGACTCTTCAGTGCTCCTCCTATGCTGGGGTGAAGCGGACTGCTGCCATATCCTCCCTGCCCACATTCGCGACTCAGCAAACGCGACGGCCCAGTGGAGTCAGGCTCAGAGAGCTTGGCAGAGACACAGAACAAGTTGGAGATCACGGCTACCCTGGTACGGAGTGAAGAAAGTGACAGTCGTCAAGGTAGTTGGTGTTTTATGAACCATGGCCATGAATATTTGCTGACTGCCAGCTTAGGTCACAATAGCCGGCCCAATACCAGGGCCGAGGCGCGACCCCCCGGATCTGCCAACCTTCGTTGGGATGTACAGACCCGAAAACCTAGAGGCCGAGATTTCTCGCCTAGATGGAATGGATCCCTATTACTGGAACGGCGAGTTTGAGTGCGATATGAATAAGTCAGACGGCCTATGGAGTCACGATCTTGCTTGCCCATCAACCGCTGGTGAGATCGGGCCTGGCTGGAATTGCCCGTACGAAGATCACTCCAAAGACTTGCGGTATCTGTTGCGCCTTCAGAGACGCCCGTTTCTCACAGCTATGTTCCGCAATCCAGATCTTGCGGCGTGGTCCGAGTCGATGGAAGAGCAAGAATTTCTTCTCAGTCAGTTGTGGGTAAAAGGCTTTCTAAGGGTCCCATGGGATCGTTCACTAACAAAACCAAGGAACTTGTTTCACGAGTTGCAGCGATTCCATCGCCCAAACCTTGGGGAGCTGTCATTCCCTGGTCTGCTTATCCAAGAAGGCTGGGTATTCACCAAGCCCATGCTGACTTTGGTCCTCTTGGCCAGTGCGGTCTTGCTTCTTTCTGTTCTCACGGCTTGGTTGGTGTATAATGACTGGGCAGTCGCTTGGCAGGTTGGAGGATGTTTCCTCGCTGTCGCCATTTTTGTTTGCGGGTGTATCGATCGAGCCCTGTAGCTGAAGACCTGTGTGTATTGACTCGCCGTAGGAGATCTTGAATTTTACCCGATGATTGATACTTGTGTTGGCCATGCGAATACATTTTACCAGAAACATCTCCGTGTCTGCTTTGTGCCTGGCGCTTCCAAGAGGTATTAGATTGTAGGACTGAAGGGCTTGGGGAGAAAAAGAGGCTCACAGTCACGTTGCATCTGAGCTCAGTAGTAGCATTCACATCTTGTACGGCGCTGAGGACGCGACGCTGAGGACGCGACGCTGAGGACGCGAACTGGTCCCGTCTTCTGATAGCAGTGGAAAGCACTAACCAGTGTCCTTACGAGGCTGCCAGCTCTTGGCTGAACCCACTGGCCTATACATGATATAGTGGATGATCAACGAGAACACGGAGAGGAAAGGGCCTCCTTGAGTTGATCTGCCTTCCATTCCCACACTTTGATGGCCCGCCCCCGTCATCTCCGGTACGTCCGGTATTGTGTTTACCGTTCGTGGTCCTGAATTGATTTCAATCCCCTAACAAGGGTTTCACCTGTTCTATACAGTACTCCTGTACGATTGCGCTGGCCCGCAATCGAATGCGTTTAATGTTCGTGAGGTCGGAGAGCCGACATATGCCATGCCAGTGTGATCCTCTAGGACGCAGTCGGATCCAATGGCTAAGGCGTACCGGGCGCCGCTGGTGGCAAGCGA